>CAOLHI010003914.1:0-144806 GCA_948474755.1 Ctenosaura bakeri | reverse complement strand
GACTTTGGGGTAGGGGAAGGAAGTGGCAAAAACCTCGGTCTTGGAGAGACAGACCCTGACTGTGACCGGGATGGCAGGAGGCCTCCATTACTGGGTATGTAGAATCTGTGCTGGGTTTTAGTCCGAACTTTAAAGGAGCTCACCCTGCCTGTGGAACTCCCTGCCAATAGAAGTTGGGATCGCTCCGTCTCTTCTGAGCTGGGCAGCTAAGACAGCAGTGCTCTGCGTGGTTTTTGACCTTAACATTTCCTTATTATTTTAAAGAAGTATTTTAGTTCGCTATAATTTTTTCCCCTCCTCTGTCCCCAACATCTTCATTACAGCTTCTTAAAAGCAAGTCACATTCTCTCAGCCTCAAGGGAAATATTTATTTGTTTATTCCATGTACATCCCGAGTTTCTCTCAGCATGGGATCAAACGTGGTGTATAATATTTTAAAAGCACAATGCAATTCTTTAAAAAAAAAACTTGTTAATGCAAAATTTAAAGTGCAATTAAACCAAGTTTATATTTTAAAAGAAGCATTAAAAAAAGATAAAACAGCATCAAAAAGGATTGAAAACATTTAAAAAATTGAAACACTACCCACACGCCCCTATTTAAATCTTTATCTGCCGCCTACGCTGTAACCTAAAAGGTTCTCCTTAAATAAAAAGGTCTTTACCTGCTGGTGGAAAGACAGCAGGGAGAGGCCATGGCGGCACACCTTGTCCGGATAAATCGAGGGGGCATCAGCGCATCGTCGCCGGGGATGCTCCTGCTCGGTCCCTGCATTTAATTCTGGAACCATTTCTCCAAACTTGGGTAGACCTTGCCCCGAGGCAAGCGGGAATACTCCTGGCAGATGGTGCAAAACCGCTCCCTCCAGTCATCATAAACCTTCACGGCGTATCTGTGCTTCCACGCGAAGAAGCTCTGATAGTGGCTCTCGTTCATGTTGGCCAAGAAGTCCGCCAGGTCCTTCACGGAGCCAAAATCGTCCACGTGGATGAAGGCATCAGCGGGCAGGAACTGCTGGTAGTTGGCCCTGGGCGGGCCGAAGACCACGGGCACGGTGCCGGCCAAGAGGGCATTCCTCCACAGCTTCTCAGTGATGTAGTCCCTGTGGATGGAGTTCTCAAAGGCCAGGTAGAACTTGTATTTCGAGATGGTTGGCAAGAGGCAGTCCGGGCAGAGTGGCCTCTGGGTGGCTTTCCCATAAACGTCGATCTTGATGTGCTTGGAGAGGCTGTGGTAAAGCTGGGCTCTCTCCTGGGTGTGGTGGAAGTTACTGACCACCCAGGTTACCAGGCCGGTCTTTTGGGGGATGTCCGGGATGCCCACCTCCTTCTTGGACATCAGAGGAACGAGCTTGCCGTAGGGCATGAAAATATCGGAGTCCCGTCGGTACGTCATGACCCAGTTCCACTCCGTTCCCTCCCAGCCGCCCAGGGCTTTGGTGTGGCTGGGGGACTCCAAGGAGACCCACACCCAGTGCTGCCCCGGGTGGGACTTTGATCTTGGGAGACTCGGCTTGCTCCGTTGGAGCTCCTGGTGATGGAAGACCACCACATCTGCTTGGTCATAGAGGTCCCGCTGTGCAGTTAAACGACAGCCCTCAATCTGGTACAGTGCGGCACAGACGTCGCCGGAGAGGTTCAACGCCTGGCCGTACGGCCAGTCCCAAACCAGAACCATCAGGGCTTTGTCTTCAGTCCAAACTCCACCAAAGTGACCCATGGACTTGGAGAGGAAGCTCCATACCATCCACCACAGAAGACTCCTGCCAATGAATCTCTTCATGGCCAGAATGGGGCAGAAGGTCACCACAGGGAAAGATACGGCCACCCCTCACCCTTCCCTTCTTCTGCCCCTTCTCATCTGGGAGAGTCAAGGGTTATCTTCCTTTTCTGAGCCTGTTTCCCAACTTCTCCTTCCTCTGTCGGGGTGGGAATTGCAAGAGAAAAGAGAGAGAGAAGCCGTGTGGTCAGCAGAGAACAGGGTTGGGAAAGGACTTTCTGGTTTGTTGCATCCTCTTGTGTAGCACGTTTAAAAAAAATCCATCTTACGCCATGTCAGGCTGATGCAAAGGCCCCTCCCTAAACTGCAAACCCCAGGATTCCATAGGATGTTGAAAGTGGAATAATAGCACCGTAACAGTTAGTGCGGAAATGGCCTAAGAGTCTGTATCTCTCCAATGTGAGAGCGCCCGGACCCTGGTATCCTCAGCAGCAGCCCTCCTCTTGTCCTCCTGCCTTCAGGGGCGCCGTGGGTGAGGATACGAGACGGGACCTTCTCAGTGGTGGCCCCTCGACTCTGGAAATCCCTCCCTCGAGGCCCTTGCGCAGCTCCCTCTGGCTTCCTTCTAGCCAGCAGGCAAACACTTTCCCATCCAGACGGGGCTTTGGGAACAAAGGCTTTCCAAGAAGGTGCGGCGTTGTGCAATTCCTAAACTGCTTTTTATCCTTTCAAAGTGCATCCCCTCAAATTATTAACAGATTAATTCTGTTCCAATTTTATATGTTTTTAACTATATGGCGATAACTATATTTGTTAAGCTGCCTTGAATCCCAAACCTGTATAAAGGGATATAAATAAAGACGATGGATAATGACGATGTTCTGACTGGCCGTCTTTTTCTAGGATTCTGGGCGGAGAAGGGTTTTCCCCCAAAAACCTGAACCTGGGGGCACTTTGCTTATTATTCTTATTTTCTTTTCCTGTCTTCCCTCTCCTCCTTCCTCTTTTTTCTGTCTTGCTCTCCAAGCAGGGTGATGGAGGAAGGGTACTAAAAGGCACCCGTGTTTGTCACGCTGGAGTTGCACAAGTTTTGCCTCCTCCTGTTCTTGCTGGGCTACAAAATAGGAAGCCCACATTTCCCTCCACCCTAACCAATTTGCTCCTTTGCTGGCAATTTAAAATGGAAGATTTTATCTCATATATATGTGTATGTGTATGTGTATGTGTATATATATATATATATATATATATATATAAAATCCCCCCACACACTTTAAAATAGTCACAGAGAAATATATAGCATAGCAAGCCAATTCAGCAGAAATTTCAGCAACCCCTTAAATCAAACTTTGTTTAAAGTCCAGAATTATTAAAATTATTACCTCTGTCTCCTTGCAAGCTCCTTTCTCCTGAGATGGCGATGAGGATCTTCACAGAGTCTGTCTTTTGGGCGGCCTTTATTTGGGAGCTAAAAGCAGCCGAAAGAGGCACCTCTGCCCCTCTTCCTCTTTTTTTGGGTAAGATTATCTATCCCCCCCCCACATGTTGGTCATACTTCCTCGAAGTGCAGCTTTTCTAACATGTGGTTTAACACCCTCTTGCAGTGTCTTGCAGACTCACAGCACCTTCTGAAACTCTTGTCGCAAATCTCGCTAAGAGAGTTGGAAAGATAAGGGGACAGAAATGAGTAAAGTGAGGATGTGAGAAGGAGAGAGCCAGGTTCCTGTCCCTCCCTCCCTTGCCGTGCGAGACGAAATCTCAGCATCCTCTGCAAAAGGAAGCTCTTCAAAAGCTGAATCTGTAAGATAACCCTCCGGAGAGAAGGGATTCGTACGCCCACCAGCCACACATTTTCAGCTTAGGACGTTTCCGCACTAGGCTGTTATAGCGCTATGATGCCACTTGCAACATCCTATGGAATCCTGGGGTTTGCAGTTTCGGGAGGGGCCGGCTGCAAACCCCAGGATTCCATAGGATGTTGCAAGTGGAATAATACCACTATAACAGTCTAGTGCAGAAATGGCCATAAAATGATGTTTTGGTGGTGCTCTGAATTTCCCAGGCATTTCCCCAAGAGGGAGCTCTAGGACCTAAGTTGGTTCCCAGGCATTTCATGCCTCTTCCCTGAGTTCATACAAAAGGAAAGGAAGGGAAAGCAATCTCTCTCCCTCTCTGTGCATCTTTGATTTTCCCACATCCCCAAAGTGCAACTGGAAAATCACCTCCTGCCCATTTCCTCCTACGGCATGTAGAGATTTGCCGGCACCAACTGGAATCTATGGCTGGACGGTAAACCAGTCTTACTGACTCACTTGGGTCAGGAACCAGACATTTGGCTGAGGCTCAAGACTGAGAGGGGGAATATGGTTGTACTGCAGGTCCCATCAGCCCCTTGCTGGAATAGCCCAACGGCAATGAATGCTGGGAGCTGCGACCCAGCAAATTTGAGAGGGCTGCACAATTCCCAGGCTGGCCTAAAGCAACTGATTTGAGCCCCTGCGAAAAGGGGGCTATAAATAAAAATAATTATAATTATTATTTTAGTCTCAAGTGGACCCAAGCCTCAAGAACTCCTGAAAGAAAACAAGGTATGAAGACAAAAATCTTCCACCTGGCCTTTTTTAAAAAATAGGATATTCCCTTGCTGATGATTGATGATGTTTTTAACAGCTTTACTACTCAATTTTTTAAGTTTATTAATTTGAACATAATCTGATTCACAGTCAAAGCAGTGTGCATTCAGAAATAGGAAAAGCAGGGAGAATGAAAAGGGGAAAATAAAACCTCTGAAATTACACAGAAAAACAATACCAACACACTGAACTAAAAACACCGAAGGTTGACTTGTTGGAACACAAGAGGGCTCTGAAAGCCCCCCCTGCCAAACTGTAACGAAAAGGGGAGAAAAAGAAAAATCTTCCACCATTGCAGGTCCAACGAAGGGCCTTTCCATACTACCTAACTATTGCACTTTGATTCCACTTTAACTGCCATGGTTCTGTCCTATGGAATAATGGGATTTGCAGTTTAGGGAGGGATATTTAGCAGCCTCAGCCGGAGAGCTCCAGGATTTCCCAAGCCTACAAATCCCAGGATTCCATGGGAGGCAGCCATGGTAGTTAAAGTGGAATTATAATGCAATTATTATGCAGTGCAGAAGAGCCCTCAGTGATCCTACTAGAAGTATTGTTAGATTTCTCAATACTCAAAAAGTCCATAAACGGTTTGCAACCTTTTGCAAAGTCTTCCATTGGTGCATCCCTTAAAATCCACATTCATTTATCCATTCGGGCCGATTCAGCAACCTCAGCAATCCGTCCTTCCATCCTCCATAGAATTCAGTCCCTAAAATTTAGGCATATTGTTAAATTTACTAATTTTTCTCTTATTACCATGACCTGGCAATTCTCCGCTCGAGGCAGTTTACAGAAATCCAAAGGGACAGAGACGGGGAAGACGGTCACTAAGGATATACAGCAGCAAGAAGATTGCAAACCTCTATTATTATTAATATTATTATTTTAAAAGCACAGATATCAAAGGTTTTGGTTGCATAGTTTTAGGGATACTGTTGACAGCTTTGGACACAAGTTTGCTTTTCAGCAGGAAGGCCCGGCGGAAATGCAATAACAAACAGAATGGAAACAGTCTTCCGGTTACTGTTATTGTTGCCAAATGTGTAAATATTGCAACTGGGATCAGGCCTCAAAAGCTTGGGTGGTTCCAAGCCCTTGGAGGGATCGGTCCTGGTGCATTGTAGCTTTCCCTCCACAGCACCCACAAATCGTTTTGTATTTTATTGTAGTCATAGATAAATACACTGTGCCCAGAAAGCAAACACCGGAATCCGTGGCAGAGGTCAACTTTTGCTGAGAGAATATTTTAAAAAAAGCTTTTATGGCAGCCTTTAAAAATTGCATCCCTGCGCATTACAGAAATTTGATTTTTATTTGATGGAGTATTTCAAGTAATTCAGGTATATGGCTTTGTTGTTGTCATAGGATCATAGTCCTCCACCTTAAAATCATTCCTGACTTGTGGTGGCCCCAAAATGACCTTATCACGGGGTGTTCCCAGCCTGATTTGTTCAGAGAGGGCTTTGCCGTCCCCTTCCCCTGAGGCTGAGAGAGTGTGACTCACCCAAGGCCCCTCAGGGGTTTCCAGGGCTAAGCAAGGACTCAAACCTTGGGGTCTCATTGTCTTCGTCCAAACGAGTTCATTCTTAAGCACATGGTTACCCATAGGAATACTATGAGCCCACCGAATAAACTTCTTTTCAATCAACTGTGTCGGCCACAGGGTGCCACAGGTCTCTTCGTCAGGGTTTTGCATTGCAATAGGCTCCTTTTCTCACCGCTTCCTAAACCCCCTTCACAGCTTATTAAAGAGGGAAATAATGTCCAGGGGTGGTCTCAGCCGGGGAGGGGGAGGATGGGAGAGAGCAGGCGAGGGGCGCCCCTCCTCTTCCTCCCTTGAAGCCCCCCCACCCCAGCCCTGGCGTGCAGGCAAGGCTAGAGAGGCGCTTCCCCTTTAAGAGTCCGGGGCCTGGCTGGGCTTTGTGGGCGGAGGGATGGAGGGCTTCGCATTGCAATGCAGAGAAAGGGAGAGGAGGAGGAGGAGGCAGCAGGAAGAAATCCCTCGTAAAGCAGCCAGACCGACACCTGGAAGGAGAGGAGGAGGAGGAGGAGGAGGAAGGGGGAGAGGGAGAGGGAGAGGGGGAGGGTCGTGGCAGGGCCCCCCCACCCTTGAAAAAACATTTCCTACCTTTCTTTTTGCAAAGGGCAGAACTTTGCGCAATTGGCCCTTTAAATTTTGCAAGAGAGATTATTATACAAAGAAAGCCGTTGCATTGGATTTTGGGTGCCCGGACAGCCCCCCTTTTAAAATAATTGGGAGGCGGCTGCCTGACTTCGCCCCCTCCCCATCTCCTAAGCCCCCCCCGTCTTTGCTCCGGAGACAAAGAGGCTGAAGCCCAAACCGGCTTCCTTTCTGTCTCCAAGCCCTCCTCTCTCGCAGGCCGGGCGGGTCCCTCCGCGGGTCCCTCCCCCCTCCCCAAATCCCTGGGCCGGATCCTTCCCTCCCTCCCCCCCGGCCCTGAAATTTCATTTCCCCCCTTTTCCCCCCACTTCCCCCCCAGCCACCCAAATCCATGCCTTGCCGCTGATGCAAAACTGGCCACCATGGGCTTCTTGCACCAACTCTACCTCCTCCTCTGGAAGAACGTGACCCTCAAGCGGCGCAGCCCGGTCAGTAAACCCGTATTATTTTGGGGGGGGGAATTAATTTTTTTTCTAGGGGGGAGAGAGGGAGGAAGGGATTTGTGTGCGTCGCCCGGGGAGGGTGGAAAAATGCGCCCAGATCTCCAAAGATGGGTGGATGTTCTTACCATCCTTGCCAAAGGGAAAGGATAAAGGAAGGCGGATTTTAAGGGGGGGGGGTTAAGCGATGTGTGAGTGTTTTTTGGGGGGGTTCAGGATCGATGCATGTGGCTCCCCCTCCTTCTCCACCTGTTCTTAAAATTCTTCCAGGAAGCCAGGAAAGAAGGCATTTTTAAGGCGTGGGGGGCAAACTCAAGCAATGTATGTATGGGGGGCCTTTTTGGGGGGGATATGGGGTTGATTCCTGCCCGCCCCCCCTTTATGCACCGCTCCCCTTCTCCACCAGCAAGAACGCAAGACCTCCAGAGAGCAGGAAAGATTTAAAGGGAGATCTGATTTGGTTTTTAAATCAGGACTTTTGCATTGCAAGGGGTGGGGGTGGTGGGTGGAAGGAACAGCCTTTATATTTCTATGGGGGGGTGGGAGAAGAAGATCAGCCTCCCCGAATCAGGCCAGTTTGGGGTAGATTCTTTTCCCCCCCCCATCCTCTAGTGTGGATAGAAGAGAAAAAGATTAAGATTGTTTTTCTGGAAACAGCCTGTTTGGATGCAAAAAAGGACCCTTTAAAAAGGAGAAGAGAAGGGGGGGCCCTGGGAGGAATTAGGAGAGAAGCCCCCTCTTTATTTGAGGGAGGGGCTTGGCATGGTTTTCGGGTGGGATGCCTGAACTGTTTGGATGCTGTGACAGGTTGCTAGAGGGTGAGATGGGGGGGTCTCGGCTGTTCTTTTTCCGCCTTTCCAAAACACCCCTGCCCCCCAATGACCCCCCTCCACCCCCGGTTCAAGGGATTGATTGATCGCCTTGGGCTTTGCGATGGCAGGTCTGCACCAAGAGATGAACCAAAATTAATAAACTGGGTGAGCATTCTTGTGGTTGTTGTTTAATTTGTAATAATAGTCATCCTCCCAGCCATTGACACCCTTGGGGGAGGGGTTGTCTGCTCCTTTCAAACCAATCAGCAAAATGAATAACTCAGACTGTTATTATGATTACTGTCATTTTTATTTATTAATTTGCAATAATGGTCGTCCTCCCCGCCGTTGGCGCTACCTTTCCGTGGGGGAGGAATTGCGTGCCTCTTTTAAACACATCTGCAAAAGGCGATTCACCAAAAATTGATCCATCTGGCCATTATTGTTGTTGCACGAGCATTGTTGTGTTGAGGTGTGGCTGCGTTCGAGAGACGGTTTCCGTGGGCTGGTTTGTCCCTTGCGGGGACCCTCCCTTGCTCCATCCTGGGTTCTGCTCCGAAGCAGGTGGGATTGGAGAGGACCCTGTATCCAAAAAAGCCGCCCCCCAGGAGGGCTAGAGCGACTGATTGCAAAAGGCAAAGGGCTCAAAAGGGAAGTTTTGGAATAAAAATCCTTGCAGGGTGGGGAGCTGACCTGTGGAACTGCCCGCCCCATGATGGAGCTCCAGGGAAGGAGTGTGCCAGAGGTGGGCTACCGTGACTGGTCTAGGGGTCACTCTGCTGTCTCCTGGACCTTCCGGTGGCCACACGGACAGCCAAGGATGCCAACTTCCCCCCTGCCTGTGGCACAGAGTCCACTCCAGGCTTTGAAAGGTGCTGACAATATTTATTTATAACTTCCTCCTTTTATCCTAGTTGTGAGGAATGGTTGGGGTTGTTTTGCTGTTAAATAATGCAGGTGAATTTAAAAGGAGACTTGTGCTCAGAGGCTCTCAGGAGAGGGCCACAATCTTATATTTTGGGGGGAAGAAAAGGGAGCGTAGAGAAGTGTAGGAACACTCTTGGGGGCCGCATACCCAAAAGGCCTTGGGGCCACTTGTTGCCCAGACTTGCATTTGGGGTGAATGTGGGGTGGGAGGGCCGAAGATCTGTTGCCACTCTTGGCCGCCTGGCTCCCAATCCATCTCTTCTCTTTCTAAATTCCAAAATAAGCCAACAAAACAAAAGCCACCCTCGAAGGGAGGGCGCTTATTCGTCCCAGCGGTTTGCACGGTGGTCTCTTAGACGGAAGTTTCGGAAGGAGAGCCAGGCCTGATTTATTCCGGACTCCCTGTTCCGTGTCTGGAGGGAGAGACCTTGATTTGCAGGGATGCTTATGGGGCAATTTGGGTGGTCCACAGATACAGCAACAGGTATTCAAACTGAGAGCATTGCCCCCCTCCAAGTAATAATTCCACCTGCCCCCATTAAATCTTGCTTCCCCAAATTTTAGCACTCCAGGCAGCAAAAGCTGTCCCCACCTTGACCTCTTCTAGAGGGGCCTGAAAATTATCCTTACAAATGTCAACTCTGTGCAGAATTGAAATTGCAAAGGTAATTTTCAGACACCTTGTATTTACTGTGGTTGTTTATTTAGATAGTGCCGTCCGCGTACGCCGCATTTTACAGGCAAAACAACCCAAAATGATGGGTCCTGCCAAAGGCTTGCAATCTAAAATATGTATAGACACAGAGAGAGAAGGAAGGAAGGGATAATAAAACCAGATCGTACCATTGCAAAGCAGATTATCCAAATGAAATACAGAAGAAGATTCCAACATGATATAAAACAGGGCGACAAGTGCATGTAATCAAACAATGCAATAAATATCTGTATAAACTCCAGAAGCTTTGGAAAACAAATAAGTTTTAATTGAGAAAAAATAGCAAGGAAAGGAGCTGTCTGCCCCCATATTCTTCCAAGAATATTCCAAGAATGCTCAGCTTAGGTTGTTAGCAATGCTAGAAACTTCATTGGGGAACCCAATTCCTATTTGGGGGCATCAGTGCCCTCCTTTTGCCCCTCTGATGTGCATTTTGCACCCGGTTGTGCGGGACCTGTAACCTGTTGCGCTGGGTCTATATTTGGGCTGGGTCTATATTTGGGCTGGGTCTATAATTAGGCTGGGTCTGTAATTGGTGCTCAGTGGAACTCATGGCCACTGGATCTTGTGTGATCGCTTAGGTAAGCGTTCTTGGGCGTGCACATCCCTTATGTTTTAAAACACATATTTATCGTTTTATAAAATACTTGTATCCACCTGTCTGTGATCTCAGGCCAAGTTACAACAAACTGAACATAACCCAGTTTATAAAAACATACAATTTCTAAAAGGGAGTTTCCTTTGGAAAAATAAAAGATAAGACAGGGTGGGACAGGACAGTTTTAGGATCTGCTGGGGTTTGATTTGTTGTCGTGGATGCCTTTTGTTTTAAATGGTTTGGGGTTTTTTTGGAAAATTTAGTTATTTTTTAACTTCCTTAGGCTGTGCATTTTTAACTGTGTGTGTTTTGACCTTGTCTGCTGCCTTGAGTCCTATGAAAGGCGGAATATAAATAAATATCATCCTCACCACGGTCGTTTTAGCAAGGATGCAGCCAACGTCACTTCCTTTGGGAGGGGGGTCTGCAGCCAAGGTGCCGCCCCCGGAAAGACCCCGTCGTGCGTGCCCACCGGCCAGGGCGTCTTGGCTGGATGGAGCGTGCCACAGGGCTTCTCTTGCAGATTTCAGATTTGGGGCAAGCGGTCCTTCAGACATCTGAGCCCGTTAGAACTCTACTGGTCATAACCGACACCCTGGGTCTGGTTTTGGAAACAAATTAGAAGTTGGTGCCGTTGGTGACGATGATGATGGTGAGAAGGGGATGGTTGGAGCTGCAAACTGGCAGCATCTGGAAGGAACTGTAGGGTTTCTCATTCCCCTGGTGTAGGAGCTGGTTGTGGTTTTCCAGTGGGCGGGGAAATATGCTCTGTGCATGCCCAGGAGCACTCTTGTGCTGGGGTAACGTTGAGCCGGGGAGTTTCAAGCCCGCCTCTAAGGCTCGGCTCCCAGGCCTGAGTTCCGGTGCTGGGTTTTTCCACCCAATTTCCATTCTCATCTTCTCTGAACTTGAAATATTTTTCACCTTTTCGGAGAAGGCGTTTTCATCCCCTGCCCTGGATTTGTCTGCCTCGGGGAGCCTGCGAGCAGCATTGATTTTTCTTCCGTTCTTTTAATTCCCCCCCGCTTCTTTTACTTAATTTATGTGCATTATAATGAAGGAATTTTGTAGGATTTTCCCCCTCCCGAGACTCCTTCTTCGGCGAAAGACTTTAGCTTCTGGGGGATTAGCTCTGCAGAACGGGCGGGGAGATATAGTTTTTTGGCTGCTGAGCATGAAAAGCGAATTTGATATTTTGGGGGCTGGGGGTGGATTTTGGCTTGGAAAAAGTGCCTGGGTTTGGTTTGGGGTCTTTTTTTGGGGTGGGGGCAACAGGATGACAGGAAGAAAGAGGGATGTCGCTAGGGAAAGTTTGGGAGAAATGAGGGCATTGCACCCCAAATAAGAACTGTGTCTCCCCAGCAAAATTTCACTGTAGCCCCCAGATTTCTTGCCTTGGGGAGAAGGAGATGCAGAAAATAATTCCCAGCTGGGACTCTCCAGTTTGCGGTGTTCCTTAGTCCCCTTTTCTGCCTCTTTGCTTCAGATTCCTCAACTGTTTCTGAAGGCTCAGCTAGAGTCCTAAATTCCTGCAATGCCAGAGATTGGGGGAATAAAGACAAATATTCTTTTTTTCCTGGTGGTGGAGGAGGGACAGAATTCTTATCTGAGGAGTCAACGTCCTCATTTTAACCTCTTGTCGCCACACCCCTGTGGAGACTCTGAGCATGCACAGAGTGTCTTTCGCTTGCATGTGAGTAAATTCCACACTATCCAGAAGGAGGAAACTGGACATCCGTGCCGCATTTATTAAGGATGCCGGGTGTTTTGGATGCTGTTTTGTCTTCTGTATCTGCAACCAGGGTGTGATGGAGTTGCCCAAGGTCAATTAATAATGGAACCCTTTTTCCAATGACCAGTCATGCATAATGCATGCAGACATACATATATGCATATATAATTTTAGAAACGGCTTATTTATTAGTTTTAGCACAACCCAATCTGCAAAGAAATACACGTGAAGAAAAAGCAAAAGAAGGAAACAAATCGAAAAACTGTAACCAAGTAGTAACACACGAGACACTGAATACTAGCTAACGTAAATTTAAATTAACGATGGGGTAGCTTTAAGCAAGCAAGGAAATTTTGGGGCTGTTGAAGGGACAAGTCCTTGGCTCAATTGGCTTTTTAAAATCAATTCTTTCCTATGCATTTTTATTTGAACTGTGACTTTATTGCAGAGGCCTGGGGCCTGATGCAAATCAGTACAGTTTGGCTAAAGGTTCCGTTTTCGAGATTGAACAGAAGAGCCTCCTGGTTGAGGAGAAGTCTAGTGGCAAGTGTTGGGGGGGGATCTCTTTGTGTGTGTGTGTGAATGTGTGATATCTCCCATTGTGCCCTGGAACATGGAGGCCAGCAGGTGTCAAAATTTGTGGCCAGAGAGCACCTGCTTCCCATACTTTTAGCAAGTTCAGTGAGTTTCCTTTGTTTTATCTTTGTGTGCATGCATGCATGGGACTCCCAGTCCTTTTTTTGCAAATGCCTGAGAAATTTGAGGATTGGCATTGCAGGAGGGGCACCAGTGCCAGGATAACTCCCCCAAAGTGTGATGGGTAGACCCCTTGCACCCCTCCCAGAGTAGACAAAAATCCAAGTTTCTCCACTGCGGTGTCCAGCGGGCTCTCCCACTATGACCAGTAACGCTCTGCTAGTCGTGCCCAGTCTCGGTTCTCCATTACGACCTTGCTGCCGCCTCGCTTTGCTCGGAGACAGCCTCCTCCTCCGGGGCTGGTGCGGCTGAGTCCTCTCCCTCGCTCTCCCTTGCAGCATCGGGGTGCAGCCCTGCATGCATTAAGAGGAGCGTGACTGCAGCAGGACCGGGGAATTCTGCCCGCTTGGGTGCTGGCGTTTTAATACACTATTTAGGGGCAAGGAAGGGGAGGGGGTGACTCAGTTTCCTTCAGCAAGTTGGAGCGCTTAGGGGTGTGTGTGTCTGTATGGAATCCAGAGCTTGGAAAATGGGGCGGCTTTTTCGACCTGCATGCTGCATGTCCAAAAATTCACCTCTGCCCTTCAAAGATCTGGTTTCATTGCGCCGCCCTCTGAAGTGTGAATTAGGGATGTAAATTTTCACTAAGTTTTTTCTTGAAATTTGTTGTTGCTGTTTTGGGGTGCCTTCAAGTTGTTTCTGATTTATGGGGACCCTCAAGTGACCCTATTTAAATATTTGAAGGGATGCCACGTAGAGGAGGGAGAAGGCTTGTTTTCTGCTGCTCCAGAGACCAGGACAAGGAGCAATGGATTCAAGCTGCAGGAAAGGAGATTCCACCTGAGCCTCAGGAAGAACTTCCTGACGGTCAGGGCTGTCCGGCGGTGGAATCTGCTGCTGCCTCCATGGAGGGTGGTGGAGTCTCCTTCCTTGGAGGTTTTTAAGTAGAGGCTTGATGGACATCTGTCGGGATTGATTTGAGGGTGTTCCTGCATGGCAGGGGGTTGGACTGGATGGCCCCTGGGGTCTCTCCCAACTCTACATTTCTGTGATTCTATGATTCTATCATGGGGCTGAGATCAGGTGACCCTATCATGGGGCTGAGATCAGGTGACCCTATCATGGGGCTGAGATCAGGTGACCCACTCAAGACCACCCGGTGGGTTTCTCTGGCTAAGCGGGGGATTGAACCTGGGCTTCCAGAGTCCTGGGCTGGTCAGGGTGGGAACCCGGCGAGGGGTCTGGGAGGCATTTGGGAATTCTAAAGGATCCCAATGAGAAGAGACAACCAAACATAAACATTTACAACTGTTAATCGGATGTATCGGCACCATTTTTAATAGCCTTTGATGCTGATCTTATTTCTGCCTATTGGTTTGCTTAGATGAGAGTTTATGCGGTAAAAAGCTAAAGCGGTGGAAGGAAAGAGGAGTTTGGAACCGTCCGTCGGCTTAAGGGTTAACGGCCAAAGGGCCAAATCCGGCCATTATATTAATTGCCTTCTCTGACCTGTTTTGCCTCTTCTGGGGGAGATAAATGGGCAGCGTTTGTGAGGCTGGGACCTTGGAAACTGGGCTGAGGGGAAGGGCCTTTTGAGCCAGGTTCCTCCCAGCCACTCTCCTCCGTTGCCGGCTGCTGCTCCAAGAAAAGTAGTTGCCAACTAGTTACAAGTGTGAAATCTTTGCAAGCTAGACGTTGAGATCAGCCAACACGGGCCACAAGAAAAGTGCCGTATCCCGGACGGGGTCTAAAGGACCGCGTGTTCCAGCCTCAGCCTTCTTTGTCCTTCGGTCCTTGTATTGTTCAGCCTTTTGCTCCGAGACCCCTGGCTGGAGAAGCCCCTCCTGTCCCTGAGACCCGACTCTCTTGTGACCCTTCTCCAAATGCTCCACCAGCAAGCCATGGGCTTAACATTTTTTTTTGAGCTTGGGAAAGTTTCAACCTTTTGCAAATCCTCCCAGGTGCTATGCCCCTCGCCGTCTTGGCTGGTGGATTCTGGGCCTTGTAGTCAAAAAAGGCCACTTCTGTGACTTTCTTTTTGAGTGGGTGGTCCTATCCGTTGTGTACAGACCCTTCTTCTTTCTATTATTCCATGGAGAAAGATGGGTTGGTTGCCTGGCCCTTCATGCCAGTCGTGTTTCCTTCAGGAAGTTTAGGTGGAGTGTCTTTTCTTTCTGTCTGAAACCATTGCTCCGTGTCCTGCTCCACAGAGCAGCAGAAAACAAACTTGCTCCGTTTTCTACCCCAGAGCTCCTCAGACTTATCTGATGTGGGTGAACTGGCATTTTTCTTTCCCAGCATGCCAGGGACTGGTGCCACATTTGTGCCCATTGACTACAACTGGTTTCTTTCTTCTCTGTCATGCCAACACAAAAATTCAGCATTTGTCCTTGGACCACAACTTTGTCTATAGTCTATAACAGATTTTTAAAAAGATATTTAAATATAGCTATCACTTCTCAGTCGTCCTTATCCATGCTAAAAACACCAAGCGCCTTCAACTGCTCCTCACAGGACTTGCTTTCCAGACCGTTTACCGTTTCTAGATGTGTTCCAGCTTGTCAGCGTATCTTTTTTAAATTGTGGTGCCCATAAATTGGCCCAGGACTCCAGATGAGGTCCATCTAAAGAAGGAATAGAGTGCATTTCCACTTGATAATGAGCAGTATACTTCTGTTGATCTAGCCCTGGATTGCATTGGCCTTTTTTGCCGTTGCATCACAATGCTGGCTCGAATTGGGCTTGGAGTTCGGTAGCTAGCTGTGATGGGACCGGGAGCTTTTGTGCCCCTCAAAATTAATGTTCCCAGGTTCTGGATTTAGTAGGAAGTTTAACCAAAGCTCAAACTAGGTTCTGTGTTCCACCCTCAGGCTGCTGTTTCTATGACCACATGCACAAAGGAATCCGGAGGATGGAATTTTAAAGATATGGGCAATTTAAAAAACAGAACAACCCACTGTCGAAGGAGAGCTGAAGAAACAGAAAGGAGCGTTAGCCCAGGCTTCAAACACCCACCTACCCAAATGCTCAATGCCAGTTGTTGTTGTTGTTGTGTGCCTTCAATTAATTTCAGCTCTCAGCCCCAGAAAAAACCTACGATAGGCTAAATGTCAAACTAAACCCCCTATTTGTTGCTTTTTTTTTTTTTTTTGGTATGGTTTTGTAACGAGGCTGCTTTTGTTCAGTTTGCTAAAAGTTGACTCTGTGGCAGCCGCCCCAAACAAAGGCTGGGTTTGTCCACCCAGAGGCAAAAGCCACCGTCCCGCGGCTCCTGCGCGGTGGAGTCGGCGTGGGCAGCTTGGGCACAGGGTGTTTTTGTTCCATGCGCGTGCATGTATAATATACTCCCTTTCACCTCCTCGTTCTTCGCTCCCGAGTTCCTCGTTCTGGTTGCTGCCTGGTTAATTGTTATCTTCTGGGCCGCCACCAAAGTACACGTAGCGCCTTTGTGAGAAATAACTCCCTTTTCCTTTTTGGCCTCTCTTGTTCCGAGGCCT
This sequence comes from Ctenosaura bakeri, assembly GCA_948474755.1. NCBI lineage: Eukaryota > Metazoa > Chordata > Lepidosauria > Squamata > Iguanidae > Ctenosaura > Ctenosaura bakeri. Next base: position 128,852 of record CAOLHI010003914.1, on the reverse strand, counting down.
GGCTTGTGGGAGCAAAAGCAGGAGAGGGGAGGGAAGCATGACCTGGCCAAGAGAAACGGGGTCAAAATATCCCCATAGGCGAATGCACTGAAGGGGGGACGTGGCCGCAGGGCCTTATCCGCAGGGGCACCTTTTTAATGGAATACCCTCCCCTTGCAGGCCACTGGGCACCAACGTTGCCATGTTGGCTCAGAACGTAGATGAGAAGGACTCCAAGTTCTCTTTTTGTTGTCGTTGTTGTTGCTGTCGTCATATCCCTGCATGTAGAATGTGAGCATTTCAGGGGGAAAGCTTTACTCCCCTTGGTGTGCTAGCTTGCTGTGTGCAGGGATTGATCTTAAAATAATTATTTGGAGTAGGGATCTGATGGAGCATCTTGCCCCTGTGTTCGTTCAGTGTGAACCTCAGGTTCGGGATGGTGTGACCTTGATTTTTCTCTTTAAATCAATACATGAAAGATGTGTCTGTTTTTAAAAATTGCGTGCGTGCGTGCAAAATCTCTCCTCTTCCCCCCTCTTCTCTGTGCCTCTGGACTTGGCTGAGTTGTAGAAGGCAGCAACACCTGCCTGGCTCCGGGAGGGAACAGGTGGCACCGAGTGGGCACGGCGCTCTGCCCGCACTCGGTTCCCATGGGGACTCAGGGGAGGGAGGGAAGCACCAGCGGAGCCCGGTGTGCTTGGCAAGGTAATGCCGCACATCCCTCCCTGTGTGTGAGAGGTTTGGAAGCCGCTTGGGTGTCACGGTGAAAAAGAACGGGGTGGACAGGATCGAAACCCAGTGCCCAATTAACAAGGGGGAGCCTGGGCTCTGATTTTGGGGTGGGGGAGCTTTTGCGGAAGGAAATGTGCAGACCTCCCCATTCACAAGCAGGGTCGAAAGGCACACTGGACGTGGAAAGCACATTTTCCTGCCTCCAAGATTTACTGTCTCCTTCTTTCTGCTTGCCCCCGTTTATCAGCCGGAGCTCAGGAAAGATTCCTTCTGGGGAGTCTAGCTCTGAAGGTAATGGGAATTGTAGTCCCCAAAGCAAAGGTTTCACTCTGGTGAAGTATTGCTCAGTGTTGAAGCCCATACATTGCTGCAGTTTGCAAAAGCAGTGTTGGCTGGGGATTCTGGGAGATACAGCCCAAATTGTCACATGCTCCAGGCTCGAATTAGATGCTTATGAGGCCCACATGGACATCCAGGACATTCTTTGTAGTTACATGATAGGTTACTGACAGATGCTTCTCCCTTTTGGCAAAAATCCATTGAGCCCCTTGCAAAAGCCCTCCTAATGGGGCTGTTGCCATGCCTTGTGACGGGGAGTTCCACAGGCACAGGAGGCATTTGTTGTGAGATGAACCCCTGGAGGTTTCACAGAGGAGGATATTAGCAGAGGCAGTGAAACCTCTCTGATCGCCCTCTCCATATGACGGCACTGTCTTTATAAACAATGCACTCCCCTGTAATCTCTTTCTCTGACTATGAAACCTGGTGTGTCGTAGCTTTTCCTTGCAGGGAAGGTTCTCCTCTGAGAGAGGTTTGTCTGGGACATTCTTTGCAGGAAGCAAAAGGGTAAAAATTAAAAAAAAACCGGTAAAATCTGGAAGTACCTGATTTTTTTGCCCCTTGAGCATCTGACTGCTGTGCCGGAGATGGGCTTTGCTCACCTTTGGTTGAGTCACTGCAAAAACAAAAAATGTTGCCGGCATGCACAGCTGCGCTGCCACTGCCTCCATGCCCTGCTGGAATGCAGCAAGGAACAGATAAAATAAGATATCAGGAGTCAAGGAAGTTCCTTGAATTTTGCTACTGCAAGTAGATCACTTGCCCATTATTTTTTCCCCCTATCTTGGAGGAGCAAAATCCTAGCTAAAAAGGGATATGTATTTGTGTATGCAGATGCATACCCATGTGCTGCTGGTTGCCAATTTTTTAAAGGGACTCTGCTCCTGTGCCTTTAAGAGCTGCTTGAGCTGCTTAAAGGGAACGTGGCAGCCCTTTCTTTCCCTCTGTGCCAAGGGATGCGGTCCAGAAACTTCCACCCGTCCAAAACAAGGCATCTGGGCTGAGAATTCGGTTTGTCCCCTTGGAAAAATATATATTTTTTTATAGAAACCTTGGTCATTCCAGAATCCTCGGGCATGCATTGACCGCGGACAAGCTGGCTGAAGGATTCTGGGAGTTGCATTCCAAAAAATGGACTTTTCCGAGTTCTGGGGGTCTTTTCTGGTGCCAGGAGGAAGTTTTGAAAAAATATTCTCAGGTGTTTATTGCTTACGTGTGTTTCATCTTTGTCCGTTGTTGTTGTTGTGCTAATAGTTTTGCTTGGATTTGGTTACATTCTGCATTGTTTTTATTCCTTCTGCCTAAGCATGGGTTTGTGGTTCCATTGCAAACGCAGGAGCAAGACGGGTGGGGATCAGTTGGCAACTCCAGCCCCTCTTTCCCCCTCCTCCTCCTCCTCCTCTTGTTTTTTGCAGAGCCAAAAACCCACCCCGACAACCCTGGCTTTGCCCCTGTGTCATTTTGATGCCCCGGCGCGGTGGTTGTTTTGGAAAGGTTGGTCGCTCCTAATTTATTTTGGGCCATTTTTTTAAAAAAAATAGTGTGGTTGCTGCTTGCAATTCTCAACTTGTTTCTGTCGCCATGGAAACGTGGCAAAGAAATATCTTCGTTAGGAGGCCGGGGTTGCACGGCTGGGCAAGGAGAAATGAGGCAGGGGAGACGACGGCACGGCTGCAGAGGTGGAGAGGAGAGAGGGGGCAATCGGGGGCCCGAGGGCCCCCCGTTTCTTGCCGGACCCCCACTTGGTGGCTTTGGGGGTACGGCTGTGTTTCCCAAAGGAGGGATGTGTGGGGCCACCGATAAAAAGCCCCCTTCAATCCAGACGAGGAATTATTATTGCTAGCTAAGATAACCGGATGCTGGGAAGGTTATGTAAGAATATTAAAATACACTCACCAGATTTGGGGGGAAAAAGAGAACGTGATTACGGAGTGGCTGCTTCAAAACCACCCATTGCCACCAGTTCTATGTACCCCAAATATGTCCAATTGTGATAGTTGCTACTAGAAATATTGCTAACCTCCATTGCATTTAAAGGAAGAAGAATGTTAAGGAAACCTGGACGCTTTTAATAATCTGCCCAGACAGAAATGTTAGGATGTTTCCGGGGGAAGGAGGACATACGGTAACCTTGGTTTGCATCTTTCTCTCTCTTTTTCAAGCAAATAATACCCTTTATACACACACATGTAGTTTCTCTGACTCTCCAATTAGTAGATTATTTAGTTATTTTATAGATTAGATGTATAGGTTAATAATTATCTATTTATTTATCTTAATATCCCACCCTTTTCCCAATAATGGGACTCAAGCAGCTTGACCGTTATTAAAACCAATGCAGGCGGAAGAGGTACAAAAGCACCAGTTTTATGCACACACACACACACACTCATGAGATTATTTTTTTAAAAACCGCTCTGTTCAAAGCCCGTCTCCATCAATTCCTAAAAGCCTGATGGAATAGCAAAAAATTTCACTTGCTGGCATAGAGTAGAAGCGTATAAAACGCGTGCAGATTTAAAAACACAAAAGTTATTAAAAGGATTTAGAGCACAAATAGTCCATAAAAGTCCAAACCGGCTGACATTCTTTGGTGGAAAGAATTGAAAGCAGCAAATCGGCACCCCGTTAAAAGTCCATTGCCGATGTCAGGGCCTCGAGTCTCTTCTCTGGTCCCATCGGAGTAAGAGGGAGGAATCTCAGGGCAAGAGAACTGCTTTGAAAAGTGTGTGTGGATATATATCTCCATCTATCCATCCGTCCATCCATCTGTCCGTCCGTCCGTCCATCCGTCCGTCCATCCATCCATCAATCCATCCATCTATCCATCTGTCTATCCATCCATCTATCCATCAATCCATCCGTCTATCCATCCATCTATCCATCAATCCATCAATCCATCCGTCTATCCATCCATCCATCCATCTATCCATCCATCCATCCATCCATCCATCAATCCATCCGTCTATCCATCCATCTATCCATCAATCCATCAATCCATCCGTCTATCCATCCATCCATCCATCCATCCATCTATTCATCCATCCATCCATCAATCCATCCGTCTATCCATCCATCTATCCATCAATCCATCCGTCTATCCATCCATCCATCCATCCATCCATCCATCAATCCATCCGTCTATCCATCCGTCTATCCATCCATCAATCCATCCGTCTATCCATCCATCTATCCATCAATCCATCCGTCTATCCATCCATCCATCCATCCATCCATCTATCCATCCATCCATCCATCTATCCATCCATCCATCCATCCATCAATCCATCCGTCTATCCATCCATCTATCCATCTATCCATCAATCCATCCATCCATCCATCCATCCATCCGTCAATCCATCCGTCTATCCATCCATCCATCCATCCATCCATCCATCCATCCGTCTATCCATCCGTCTATCCATCCGTCTATCCATCTATCCATAAATCTATCCGTCCATCCATCCATCCATCCATCCATCTGCCATGACTGGCTCTGGAGACCAGGGTTTGAATCCTTGCTTGGCCGTGGAAAACCACTGGGTGAGCCTAAGGAGTTCACACTCTCTCAGCCTCAGAGAAAGGCAAGGCAGCCCCTTCCCCAAACAAATCTTAACCAAGAAGAACCCGTGACCGATTGGGTCCCCATAAGTTGGAAAGGACCTGAAGACACACAGCAGCCCAAGTTGCTTGTTGTTCAAACCTCTGCACCCAGAGAGAGCACATTTTCATGGTGGGAATTAAGGTAGAAAGATTTGCACGCTGTCCTTTCCTCTTTCCCAGAGCAAAAGTGGAGCATTTGCACCCTTGGATGTGACTCACAAAAAGGACAGACTCAAGGTCAGGCCCTGGGAGAGCTGGCAACTCTCATAAGGGGCTGTCGTCTCCCCCAAAATACGTTCTCTAAGTCCTGCTGTTAACGATGCGGTTCAAAATACCGGCACCACGTGTTTGGCTGCTGTCAGTGGCCACGTGGCTGCGTGGACACACGTGGCAAAATGTTTCTGGGCAGAGGCTGTGAGTTTGAGAGCCGTCGGCAGGCACCCAGAATGGACCCTGCGGACAGGTTTCTTTATGCTTGCAAAATTGGCCAAACAGGTGAGATTCCAAAGCCAAATTCGGACCCTGGCTTTGCTTCTCACATGCTGTGTGTACGAGCAGTGCATTTTTTAAGAAAAAGTGTCCTGTTTGGTCAAAGAATGAGGCTGCTGTGAGTGGTTGTGATAATCTAGGCTCCCTTGTCAAGCCTTCATCCAGTCAGCCTATGTTGCCCATCTCTAAAATGTTGGCCTACCTCGCAAGGTCGTTGTGGGGACCAAAATTTCCAACTCATTGCAGTCAAGGCTTAAAAACAATAACAGCAACAAAAACCCTTGCTGTTTGCAAAGGAGCGGCTCAAAATGCAAGTGACGTCTCCGAAACCTCACAACAAAAACCGCGTGCTTGCTCCACCCTGAACTTGGCACTGCCTGGTAGGAACTGGCAAAGAAAAGGGGTGTTAGTGTTTCACTGTGACAAAGTGGCAATTGTCATTCAGAGGAGGGGGAAAAAACCTCTTGCAGGAGTAAACAAGGAAGAGGAGGAGGAGGAAATTCCCCTGGGAACAGGGGTGACACCTAAGAAATTGGGGTGGGGGTGGCTAAAAGGAGAGGAGGGACTCAACAGGGTCACTTCCTCGGCAAGAAAAGAAATTATGGAAGGAACATGCTCATTGTGATGGATTAAACATTGGTGATAACCAAACTGCAGAACAAGGGAGTGCATAATTTATGTGCAAGCTTTGTTCCTGACCAGCAAATCACAGAATCAGATATAGCCCAGAATTGCATTGGCCTTTTTGGCTGCTGTATCACACTGTTGACTCAAGCTTAGCTTGTGGCCTGCAAAGACCCCTAGATCCTTTTCCCAGGTGTTGCTTCCAAGCTGTGCATCACCCATCCAGTATTTGTGCATTTCGTTATTCCTGCTGAAATTCATGTTTGGAAGAAGTCCTTCCTAATGTTTAGGTGGCATCTCTTCTCTTGTCATTTGGATCCGTTGGTTCAGGTTCTGTCCTCTGGAGCAGCCGAAAGCACGCTCACTCCATCTTCTACTGGACGCTCCTTCAGATATTTGGAGATGCCTGACTCATGTCACCCCCATGCGTCCCTTGTTTTAGGCTAAACATACCCAGCTCCCTAACTGCATTCTACTTTAGGGACCCCAGAAACCTACAAAAAGCTATGATATGTCTGGGGGACCCCCGGTCTCTTTACAGACATACCCAAATGTTAAGATCTTTCAGGAGAGACTCCGATGGCTTTGGGGGAGAACACTTTCTCCCATGTTGTTCCCAGATTGTTCTTGTGCCGCCTTCTCAGCCTTATGAGCCATTGTCAGCCTTGTTTTTTTGGAAGGGTGTGACACCGTCTCCTTAAACTGTCCATTGAAACCCTTTTGATGTTGACTTAGGATTGTGCTAATTTTACCATATTTTATTGCTCGATTTGGTCTTAACAGTGTCTGTTAGCTGCTTTTCTTTAGTGCAAAGGATAAAAATACGTAATGAAGAACTTATTTGGCCTTGATGGAAGAAACAATTCCAATAGCATACTTAATGCTGGGGGTCCGGAGGCGGATGGTTCCGTCATTTTCCCTGGCTGTGTTTTGGGAGCAACTCCTGTGACTAGTCAGGGACTGAGGGAAGGCAGACCTGGCTAGCCGGCTGGTGCAAAGCAGAGCAGAGGGTGAGTCCTGGGAAAGAGAAGGGGAAAGAAGGATGTTAACTAAATATATGTGCGAGACTCCTGGGACAGTCTTTGCAAGTTGCAGCAAACTCTGCATGTTGTAGCAAGGTTCTGCTTCCCTAGCTCAGCTTTCCTGCCGTTGAGCCCCGCAAAACAGGAGAGTTTGCACCCTTGTCTTGCCTCTGGAGCTGTCCAGCAAGGGAAAAGTCATCCCACAAAGAGGTCCTGGGTGCTTTTATTGCACAAAGGCCCACAAAGTCCTCGCCTGGCATAACCCCTGGTTACAGCACTGGGTTTGCCGAGGTGAGTCCTGCCTCTCTGTGCCGCTCAGAAGCGTGGAGGCTTTTGGAGCTGGAGAGCTGAGTGGGTGCCGTCTTTTCTAGCCCGGAGAGGAGGAGGCCTTTGATGTGCCCCGTTGTGTATGCATGAAAAGTCCCACGTTGGGGGCGATGCAGAAGTTCTCCCGGCGAGATCCTCCTCTGCTTCAAATAAACAAGCGTGAGAAGGGTGTTTTCGAAAATCACGTCTGCAAGGGCTTCCTACGGGTTCCGGTAACTTTATCTTTTCCGTTTCGGGCAAGGCCTCCGAAGATTAAAGCTGTGTTGAGCTTGCAATGGCTCCTTCCAGGGCAGAGACGTGCTTTTGCGCTGCCACTTATTGGAGAGGGTGATAAAAATGTGGTTTCCGGTCCCACGTTTGTTGATGCTGGTTTCGCATAGTGGTGAAGTGGGTCGTCCCCAAACCAGAAACCCACGTGCCTTGTTTATTTGCCCTTCTTTCCGTTTCTGTATCCGTCTGGGGAGCGATGAGGGACTCTGGGTTTACCTTTGCAACCAAAACAGGGAAGCAATCTCTTGGTCTTTTAGGAGAAACAGGCCTTATGTCATAAGCAGGACTTTTATTTGTGGCTGTGGTTGTTGGTAATGATTTGTGTTCCTATTTTAGTTCTATGACAGTTTAATTGTTCATTAGCTTTTATCTCCTGTGAATTTTTAACTACCTTTTCAGGGAAGCTCAGAGGTGGTTTCGCCACGTTCTGCTTCTAAAATACAGCAGCTGGTATTTGTTGGTGGTCTCCCATCCAAGTGCTAACCAGGGCTGACCCTCTTTAGCTTCCAAGATCAGATGGGGTCCCATGCCTTTTGGGATTTAGGCTATCTTTGGAGATCTTTACACAGAAGTTGCGTGGGGGTTTTTCAGGAGGGCTTTGGTTGTGGATTCCACGTGGAAGGGGTTGGACTGGATGGCCCTTTGAGGTCCCTCTTCCAACTCTAAGACTCTGTTACTCCTGGGTTTTTTTCTCTTCTCTATTTCTTTACTTTGGAATCCAGATTTTTGCATTCCATTCTTTCCATGCACATGCTCTCTTGGGCCAGGAATTTATCTCTCTCTCTCTCTCTTGGCTGAGTCACTGCAATATCTGTGGGTGTCTGGGAGGGAACGAGCCTCCGGAAAAGAAAGCAATCCTTCAGAGTTAAGCCAACAAGTGTGGCAGATCCTCCTCTGATACCTCTCTCCCTTCTCTTCCCCCAGTTTGGAAAGCATCATCTCCAAATTTCACATCTTTGTGGGGAGCGAACCCACAGTTATTGGTTTAATTGTCTAATGAGGGCTGGTGCCTCGTTAACTAGGCAGCCGTCCATGGCACAGACCTCAGTGGGGGGTGGCATGGACCATTGTGTGTCTTCACATTGTTGTGTGGCTTCATGTTGTTTCTGAGTTGCGGTGACCTTAAGGTCAATGTGCCACTGGGTTTTCTTGGCAAGACTTGTTTGGACTGCTACCATTGCTTTTCCCTGAGGCTGAGAGAGTGTGGCTTGCCCAAGGTCACCCACCAGGCTTCCATGGCTGGCTGAGGATTTGAACTCGGGCTCTGTGGAGTCCTCCGCCAGCAATCAGACAATTGCACAACACTGTCTCTCTACGGACCTTGGAGAGCACAAAATCTGCAAAGGAACAGAATGTGCAAAGGAACACAACATTTGCAAAGAAGCGCAAAATGTGCAAAGGCACACAAGGGGCGATTTGGATCTGCTGAGTTTATTTAAAGGCCCCAAGAATGACGAATGCAACCATCTTTGATTATCAAACACAAAAGAAAACATTTATCACACAAACCGTTTTGAGCGATCTTGCCATGTTTAAATTTTCAGTCTCCTCTGCGGGCCCAGAAGTGTGCGCCTGCATGTGCGCCAAAGACTGACCCATTTTAAACCGGCGGCTGTGAGTTGCTGTTATTGTGGTGATGTATAATTTATAGAGCACCTGAGAGTTTTTAGAAAAAGCCGTCGTAGTGAGTAGGAAAGGTAGGGCTGCGTATTTTTCCTCTGGCGCTGTTTATAGAAGGAATGAGGAGATGGGAGTTTTTGTATCTCAATGGCTTTGGCATTCTTGGCTTGTGCTGCATGACTTGTGAGGTTGTCTCTAACGACAGAGCATTGGCATAATGTGCGGCAGGTCCTGGGTTCGATTCCTGCCATCTCCGGTTAAAAGGAGCCAGGTGGCCGTACCCCAGTCCATTTCTTTCTCAATATTTGAGCCCCTCTGCAAAGAAGTGGCCAATTGGAGAAGACAATATGGGCCTCGATAGACAGCCTCTGTTTCTGCAGAAAGTAACTTCTTACATTTCTTCCATTAGCAGAAGGTAGCTTCCGTGTTGGGGCGACATTGAACCACCCTACTGGGTTCAATTTGGGGATAAGCCTCAGAACCCTGGAGTCGCTCCTTTACAGTTTGGACTAAAACCCAGAATGGATTCACTGCTCCACTGTCATGGGAGTCAGCCACTCCGATAACGAGTCCTAGGAATTAATTGCTTTTTAAACACTGGTTGTGGCGTTTGTTTGGACCTTATGGTTACCACCTTTGCTCAGAAATCAAGAGGAGTGGTTTAGTTTGATTAACACCGAATAATGATTTAAAAATTAAGATTAATTACATTTTTAGTTTAATTTTTAACCGATTTTTATGGTAATTAATTTTAATTCTCAGTTTGTAGAATGTTAATTTATTTTTTAAAACGTTTAAAGTGCGGAACTTCTAAGTTTCCAAAAGGGGTTGCTCTGTTTTATTTTATTTTTTCCTTATGGGAGAGATGTATATTCCAGGAGTTCCTATTTTCACTGGGATTTATGAGCTTTCCGTGGCTCCGTTGACGGTGCTTCGGGGCTCTGCAGACAGACGCTTCTCTCTGGGAATCTGAGATGGAACGGCGCTAATTACCGCCACGCAGTGCAATTAAAGCAAGCGCTTTGGCGGCGTCTGCTCACCGGCCGGATGGATGGCTGGTTAAAGCCCCGGGAGGAAGCGGAAGGGGGTCTCCCGAATCAGCGAAATAAAAATAAAATATCGTTTCTCTTCTCTGATGGAGTTCTCCAAGCCTGTGCAATAGGAAGACTGCAGGTCCCAGAATCCCCCAGATGCCCCTGAACTGAGATGGAAGGGCTTTTGGTGAACACCGAGGGCAGGGATTATGCAGCCAGCTGGCTAGCTGGGGGACGATGGGAGCTGTAGTCCCCAAAGCACTGTCTTGATATGTCCTTTCCCTCTTCCTCCACAAATCTGTGAAATCTCATCTTAATGCTAGTGTCGCCTAGTGGTTAGAGGGCTGGGGTGGGATTTGTAAGAAATCCCCATCGAGCCACGAAGAGTTGCAGGTGGTCCCTGTTTCTTAGCCTCTTTCTTCCCATTCTATGGGATCGTGTCCACGGGAAGGAGTTGCTGTCGACGGCTGATGTCGTCCTTCTGGATTTCTCAGTCCCTCTGAATTCCTCTTATTTCTTTTTTGCAATCCCCGCAGTGGGTGCTGGCTTTCGAGATCTTCATCCCCTTGGTTCTGTTTTTCATCCTGCTGGGTTTGCGGCAGAAGAAGCCCACCATCCCCGTCAAAGAAGGTAAGCGGAGCGCCCGGGAAAAAACCGTCTGCATGTCCAAGGATAGCGACCTGGCAGAGAGAGAAGTTGCAATTTCCTCAGGTTGGGGAATGGTCTCCATTTCACATTGTAAGTAACCAGGACGGCCTTTGAAAGCAGGGATGCAGGCAGAAACTCAACAGGTAGAGTCCTTTCCGGCGCCATGCCTATTGCAATACAGCCGTTCGACATCTGCCTTTCGTCCAGTGGTGAAATTCAGGGGAAAGCTGGGGAGAGAAAATCTTTGAAAAGTGGCTTATTTGGAAGAGGGATGCTGGGAGCTCCCCTACAAAAATAGGTTCAGTACTTTTAAAAAGTTCAGACTGAAACCAGGAACGGATTCATATATCCTTCCTTATTGGGATGTGGGAGCCTCCGGCCGCTTTTGGCTCTGTGGCAACCAGGCTAGTCGTGGTGATTCCCTCGAAAGGGATTTAAAATCCAAAATCCAGGCCAAGGGGCTGCTGAATTTGAGAAGTAACCTCTCCTAATTGGGCTTCATGTATTGTCATAAACCCCTTCCACTGTTTCTTTGGTAGCGTGGATCACCAGGGAGCTGTCCGTGGTACCGTTTTGGGTCGAACCCATCCGTTGCCCCCGCCTGAGTTACGTCTCCATTATAGCCATTGTCTGACATGGATGCTTTGAGTTGCATTTTTATTTTCTCTCTTACGCAGTATTATTATTATTTTTTTGTCTTCTCTCCTCCCCATCCTTCATGTTGTTGTTTCTCCTCTTTTCCTTTCTTTCTTTTTTTCCCCTCTCCCGACAAATCTTCACGCTTTGCTTTGCTTTCTCCGAAATTTGTCCCCTGCAGTCTGTAAGTTCAGCTCGCCTTTGTCCCTTCTTGCCTCTCGCAAAGCCTTCCGGGTGGGGGAAAGGCAGCCGTTTTGATCTAACATTTTGCACTAATAAGTCGATATTTGTGTCCTGAGAGATTTGCCTGGTGTTGCCCTGGTTGAGACTGATAATTCCACTTATAGTTTCAGTAAAACGGATGTTTGATTGGGAACAGCTACGGTTGTTAAAACTTATTTCATGCCACGTTCCGTGCAAGATGGACCAATGCCCCCAATTTCCCTGCAAAAATGATTAAATTTGCTGCTTGGTCATGAAGTTGCGTGGAAGTATTAGAGATGTCAGCATAAGTCTACACACCAAGGTCAATGAAAACCTTCTTTATTAATATGCATTCTAGACCAATGATATTTCCCAATCCAAAGTGTAGTAGATGAATCCGGATCCAAAATTTCGCTACAGTCTTTGCCTCGATCCCATTCGGTTACGTGCCAAATGGGGCGGCTTTTTGATTGCGCAAGTGGCTAATAGTCAAACAGGCAAACACTTTAACCTGTGGCGTAGATGCTCATTTCGACTCTTGCTTTCTCGCCCTCTAAATACTCACCTTTTTCGGCGTTCCACGTTGCTTTCCTTTTCTTGGGTCCCGCCAAATTCACGGTGATGTTGAAATGCTTTGTGCGCTAGATTTCTGCAATTTGTTTAATGCAAAACTGAGCCAAAGTTCAGTCATTCCTATGCACCCTTTGCAGCCATTCTATCCTAAAAAATGGAGTCTTTGGGGTGCACAAGGCATTGGGGTTGCCATGCCCCACATCCCCTACCCTTTCCAATCCTTCGGTCATTTTCTCTTCCCCTCCTGATTTTCTTTCCCGGCTGGCTTCAGCTTGGGAAGCCGAGCAAGAATATTCACCCAGAATTCACCCAAAGCTGTGGAAAGCTGTTTGTGTTTTGTACTAATGATCTCTTAGAGTTCCTAATCCCTTGCTGTCCTTTTATCTCTGTCTTTTTAAACTCACCTTTCCTGCAAAATTACCTGTATAACCACCTGGCCAGAGCAAGGCAATGTTCAGCCGGGGCTGAAAGGTTGGCGGTCATCTTACCATCTGTGGAGGCATGGCTTGGAAAGGGTTACTTCTTTTGCACTACAACTAAGTATGACATTTTTTAAAGAAAATAGTTGAAATATTCACAAACCCCCCACAAACCAGCTGTTTTTCAAGCGCTGAGAAAGCGGGTGAGAAGAATCCTTTGGGATTTTATTCTGCACAAATTTTGCACATGGTTGTTTGGTGTGGGGAAACAGCATGTTCCAAGCAGAAAGTAATATTTCTGTGCAGGAATGTTATTCCCTTTGCACAAAAGTGTTTTTGCATGTGCAGGAAATGCTGTTTGCTAACTAGAAAAGTGCTTTACTTGCAGCCCAACATGTATTGAATTTTCTGGGTTGAGGAGAGCCGCCTTAGAGAGACCCCCTTTTGGTTAAAGCAGCCAGGATGACCTCTGACCTTTCAACCCTCGACCAAGCCTTTGTCAGGCTTTACGGACAGGACGGTAACCTACCGACGCGGCGCTTGCGTTACTCTTGGAACTGGTTGTGTGTCTCCTCCCAACTTTGCACCCTCTCTGCCAATCTCTCCCCGAACCTCTCCTCCTCTCCTTCCTAGCTTACTACACAGCCTCCCCTCTCACCTCCGCCGGGATCCTGCCGGTGATGCAGTCCTTGTGTCCCGATGGGCAGCGAGATGAATTTGGGTTCCTGCAGTACTCCAACTCCACGTGAGTAGCGCGCCGTTTCCTTCCTGACCTCCTTGGATTTGCCATCGCTGCGTCTCCCCTTGCAAGCCTTCCTTTGGCTTTGAGCTCTTCTCTCAGTCTTACTACACTTGCAGGCAGGGTCTTTTTGGTGGCTGCTCCAAAAATCCAAACAAACTGCCTTTCAAGGCAGGCTGGAGTGACTTTCTTCCACCTTGCTGTCTTTTTCCATTAGGGAGTGAAAGAATTTTCACCCTTCCTGGCATTGTGGAGCTGACGGTTTCCAAAGAAATAGGATGCAATGTGGCTGCTAATTCCACTGCTTTTAAATGCATGTTTTCTTGCATGCTTTAAATTGTTTTGAAGGTTAATTAACAACGGAAGGACACTTTATTGTCAGCCTTTGTGTGTTTTAGCTACACTGGATCTGTTTTAATTGGTAAGACGAGTTGAGTCCCCGGTTGGTAGTGAGTCCCCAGGAGCAACAGTGGCTGTTGATTTAGCAAAACTATTCCAAGCAGGAATGCAGGGGGGAAAGAGAAGCAGCTGTTTGCTTTGGAAATTAAAAGCCTATGAAGGAGACTATAGGATATAAGTTCTCTGAAAGTCCTCACGTTAGTCATATGGAGATCTTTGGGGTTGTTTTGGGTGTTTAAAAGAAAAAAAAAATTCAGGAAAGTCTGCCAAGGGAGGGATGACAGAGCTCAGAAACATTAATGGTAGTGCTGGCATGATAACTGAGCCGTATTAATTAACCTGGTAAGTTAATTAATGCCCATAGTGGGGCAGGGAACCACAATCCAAAAGTATAGAATCACACTTTGTTACTGGTGAGGAATTCAGGTTTTTTCATATGACTAACCTTTTTTTTTGTTGGAGATGACAACCAAAGATTGCTCCACCAAGATTTGGAAACTTGCTTGCTCCAAATCTTGGCTGGGCTTGCAGATTTTGCAAACTGTTGTATTTTTGGTGGGTTGTTTGTAGACCAGTTCGTTTGGTCCAAGTGAGCTCCACGGGTGGCTGTTGATTTATTTCATTTAAATCCTGCCTATCTCTCCATACGGGACCTCGCAACATCAATTAAAACAAATATACAGCTTAAAAAGAGCCTTTTCTTCTCACTAGCAGAGGAAGGTCTAATTATAATGGCTGGTTTTGTGTTAATTGCTGATTATTGGAACGCCTGCTTGCCTGCCCAACATTCAGCACCCAAACCCCCTGCTTTGGAATGAATAATGCTCGTCTGGTTCCTTCCTGCAGAGTAACGCAGCTGCTGGAGCGGCTCAATGAGGTGGTGGAGAAAAGTAACTTGTTCAATCCGGATCACGCGGGGCTGGAAGAGGAGCTGGAGTCGTTACGGCACCACCTGGAGTCTCTCGGCAGTAACGAACCCACCGCCATGGAGACTCACTTCAGCAACCGGGCCGGTGGGTTCGGGGGCTGGAAATTTCATCAGTGGGGAGGGAGGCCGTGTTGCTCAGTGGTTAAAGCTCCTCCTTCTGAGGAGCCCCCAGTGCAAAGGCCCTCCTGTCCTTGAGACCGTGGAGATGGCTGCCAGTCAGAGTAGGAAGCACTGAGCCAAGAATCAGCCCCTTCTCCACTTTCCTGTCTCCACCATCTCTAATATTTACATGTTTTCCCTGCTGTGTTCTCTTCTCCTCATGGACCCGGCGCAGCTCCTGGGTTCACGCTGGACTCGGCAGCCAAGGACAAGCTGGAGTTCCACCGGTTTCTGACGCAGAACCTCTCCCTCTCCAACGAGACCGCCGAGCTCTTGACGGGCTCCAAGGTGAACCTCAAAGAGGTGCGTGGAAATGTTGAACGGTATCTCAGCGTAAAGACATAGATGGGTGGAGAACTGGGAACGCTGCTCTAACGGGGACGCTCTCTTCCCAGTTACAAGATAATGGAAAATGGACAAGTCTTAGTCCATTTGGCCAGATTGACTCCATGCTTGCCTTGGGAAGGAGAAGCAAAAGATCTGGGTTAAGGGGCTGAGCGTGATCCAACTGACTCTCTTTCTCAGGTGTATCGGCTGTTCTTTGGCACCTCTCCGGCCTCTCCGGATGGATTCCATGAGCCCTGGGACCGATTCAGCACAGCAGAGAAGCTCCTGCACCTGGAGGTGAGATAAACCCTGGTACTTGCCGTTGGTGGGCGAAAGCCATTTCTCCTGGAGGCTCAGGTTCTTCCGCTGCATTGACCTCGTTTCCCCACAGCTGTTTCCAAAATCTTTTAATCCAGCCAGATGAAAACAGCAAACAAACTTCCACTGAGTACTTTAAATGTGGAGAATTCTTCCAACCTCTCTTCCCTGTTATTTGCAAGGTAGAAAAATGACCCCCATCCAGATGAGAGTTTTTGGGTGCAAATTCACGGGGTGTTGCTCCATGGAATCCCGATTCAGATGAGATGGAGTGTTTGCTTTGGTAACTGCCAACTCTCCTCTTATTGCAAATAGTGATAATGGCCATTATAGCAATTATAATCATAGTATAGTATCGTAATTGTGGTCCCTTCCAGCTCTACGATTCTCCATGTAGAACATCAACAGGGAGGGGACTGTTTGCACCATGCCTTAGATTATTTGTATTTCATTCTTAATTGCTCTCAATGTGGCTTCAACTTATGGAAACCCTATGAATGGGAGACCCCCGGGCTGCCCTCTCATCAACCGCTTTCCTCAGGTCCCACAGACTCGGGGCTGCGGCTGCCTTGGGGGGGTCCCTCCACCTGAAGCACACCCTCCCTCTTTTACGGCCGTTTCCCACTTGACCAAGCATTGTCGTCTTTTCTAATGAGTCATGTCGTTTATTAAATTATTCATGCCGTGCTTTATATCATAGATGTCAGGACAGCGTACAGTAAATCAGAGAATGGGTGCCATTGTCATTTCTGGAGGGCGTGAGGAGCCTTGAATACCAAAATTAGGATCGTCTGTGCCGTCGTATTTCCAATTTCTGTGTGTGGTTGTGGAGGCCGGACAGTGAGAGAGGCTGATAAGAAGAGAATCATCTCTACGTGATATTTATGTCCCCAGATAATCCCGGTCTCCCATAAAACCCACGTTGTTGCTCCCTTTTTTCAGGAAAGCCTTCTGGGGAGCTTGAGGAGCACAGAAGACGGGCTCGTCCGCCAGGCCTTGCGCTACCCGCCGAAGGGCTCCCACAAGAAGGCGCTGGTCCACCTCCTCTCCCAGGCGCTGGGCCTCCCCAGCCCGGCCTCCGAGTCCCCGGTTCCTACAGCCCGCAAGCCTTTGTGAAGGACATGGAGGTGGGGGCCGTGGGGGGGAGCAAGGGGTGGGTTGGAGCAGGGGGCAGAACGAGGAGGAAGCTGCCGGTGCCTTCCGGGGAGGGTCTCTTGAGACCCCGCTCTGGGCTGGACTGATAACGGACAGCCCAAACAGCAGGAACATTATGAGTGCCTACGTCATCCAAGATGGGCTCAAGGATATCACTTTTGGAAACTCTCATGTTGAACAGGACTTCCTGCACATAGTTGGCATTGTGCATCGGGAGCCTATGTGGCATAAATTGCTTGAATTGACCCCATCTGTATGAGTTTTTAAACTGTCTTTTTTAATCTGTCAGCTGCTTTCAGTCCCAACCCAGGAATAATAACAAGAATACCCCTAAGTCCAAAGTGTTTGCTGCTGCAATGGCTGTTCTTCAGAGTTTCTTATGCTAGCTCTCTTGAGTGTCTCCAGATTTTGTGGGTGTTTCTGTGCCCTTTCAAGCTTACAGCGATCCCATCACGGGATTTTCTTGACAAGATTTGTTGGGGGGGTGCCTTTGCCTTCCTCTGAGGCCGAGAGAATGGGACTTGCCCAAGGTTGCGCAGTGGGTTTGTGTGGCTGGGTGAGGATTTGGACTTTGGTCTCCAGAACTGCAGTCCAACGCTTAAACCACTGCATGGTTCCTCTCCAGCTCTGCATGGACTTCCTCTGCTTAAAAACATTTATTTTCAACACCATTTGAGTGTCAGGATTATATAGTGGAGAAACTTATATGGACACCCAACAACTATTTGTTTTGTTTCCTCCGTTCCCCAGAACATCCTTTTCACGCCAGCCGTGCTGGAGAGCCTCACTTGCCGCCCGAGCCAGAACGAGCTGAAACGCCTCCTGATGGTTCCGGAAAGCCAGCGCCCGCTCCTCCGAGCCTACCAGACCACCGTCTGCAACCGGAGCGCCAGTCTCCGCAAGGACTATTTTGGGCAGCTGGCGGCGGAGCTGAAGGAGCAGCTGGATGGGCCCAAGATCATCTCTCAGGTGCGTACGAGGAGGGCCCGGAGGAAGAGGGAAGCCTCCTCGCAGGTTGGTCACCCCAGGGCCCTGGCAGCCGCGCCTCGCTTGCTTGGGCTCCGTGCCAGACGCTTGGCATCCGAGGGAAAGCTGTGGAACTTGGCAGCTGACAGGGACGGCTGCCAACCGGCCAGGTGGGTTTGCCTGTTGAGCGGAATTGGAAGAGCATTGGGCTTTGTTGTGGCAACACTTCAAGTCTTCAGAGTGTACACAGAATTGTGCACTGAGGCACAGTTAGAAATTGTAAGGGTGCACGTGGCTGTGCAGTCCTGCCGTGTTTGTTTAGAGCACAGCGGAGCAAATTGTGCTGCCCTCGGAGCTCTCTGTCAGGGTTGATGAAGCTGAAGGTGAGAAAAGAGCCACACAGGCAGGATTGAGCTCAGGGATGGAAAGTCAGGGTAATAAATAGATAACAATAAAGAGAGGATGGGGTTCCCCTTTGGAAAGGCCAAGAGGCACTGGGGCTGCTGACGGCTCTGCTCTCTTTCTCCTGGCAGCTGAAACTGGACGAGGTGAACAGCACGGTGGCTCGGAGCCGCCTCCATGCCCTCCTGGAGGACCTGCTGGAAACGCAGAACGTCCTGAAGGAGGTGGACATCCTCTCGGCCTTGGCCAAGCTGCTCCCCAAGGGGGCGTGTGCCACCAAAGCGGCCCCCAGTGCTCCCAACGCCACCAGCCCCACCGGAGGGAACTTCACCGCGGGCACCAACTCCAGCTCCGAGGACGGCAAGGGGGAGGGCGAGCCCCCCACGGAGAACCCCCAGGGCCAGTGCTCAGCCTTTGTCCAGCTGTGGGCCGGCCTGCAGCCCATCCTTTGTGGCAACAACCGGTACGGTGTGCCCTCACAGGCCACATGGGAGAGCAGATGTCAGCAAGGCATTTCCTGGGAAGGCTTGGAATTGAGAGTCTGGTTCTAGGTGTACTTGGAAAATCTGGGGTTAAAGGGTAGTTTTATCTCACTTTTGTAGCAAGGGTGGTCGTGACTCTCTTTTGCACGTGAGGTCCGAATTCAAATTCAGGAAAGTTCCAAGGGGTGGGTGGAGCCAAAGGCAAAAGGAAGGGGGCTAAATATACAAGCCCAGTTTTGCTTGGAGCTGACTTTGAACTTTGTGAGAGCCATTTGGACCTTTCGGAATGGGAGGAAAATTGGTACAAAAGGCTGGGGAACTACCAGATGTGATATCAGGGTAAAAGGGCCTGGCTGTATGGAAAGTCACCCCAAAAATTAAATTGGAGGATGCTTCAGGGGGCCTTTCTGGGTCTCATTTGGCCAGGGGTCTACCCTTTGCACAGCCCGGATTATGAATCACCTACAGTTTCCCCTCTTCCCTGCAGGACGATTGAGCCGGAGGCCCTGAAACAGGGGAACATGAGCTCTCTGGGCTTCACCAGCAAAGAGCAGCGGAACTTGGGGCTCCTCGTTCACCTCATGACCAGTAACCCCAAAATCCTCTATGCTCCCGTCGGCACCGAGGTGGACAAGGTCATCCTGAAGGTGAGATTCCAAAAAAGGGAGGGTGACCTCAGGATACAGGCTTTTCAGTGGTTTGCTGTTTGCTGTCTACCCTTTCCAGTTGTAGCCAGAACTCACACATTGGATGCGTGGTCTGCTCTTTTGACCTCTTTTGCAATCTTTCCACAACCTTCCGTGCACTTCTGCAACCACACACTGCTTTTTCTCTCAGTTCATGCGTGTAAAAAATGCTGAAAATTAAGACTTGGTGCTGCATTTTGGCAGTCTCCGGCTTTCGACAGTGCTCCGGTCCCTGACTTGTTGAACAATTGGGGACACCCCTCTATCCTCCCTCCTGGTCTTCTTCCTTCGTGGCCATACTGGGGATTCTGGGAGTTGTAGCCCAAAACTCTCCTCTTAGCAGGTGCAGCCTTAGAAGGTCAATTCCAAGGGACACAAATTTAAAACACAAGGATAATGACAGCAATAATAGCTGCACAGCCCACTCCCCGTGCCAAGCTCTGGCAAAGGAAGAGCCAAAGCTTTCTCCAGATAAAACGATCTTTGGCTGCCGGTGGGGAGAGAGCAGAGAGGGGGCCAGTCAAACTTCTCTTGGGAGAGAGTTCCCCCAATCCCCTAGCCAGTGTGGTTATGGGAGTTGTAGTCCGGTCTGTGTTCTGTGTTCCTTTGCTCTGACTCTGTGTTCCTTTGCCGTTCTGCTCTTGCACCCCCAGGCCAACGAGACCTTTGCTTTTGTGGGGAACGTGACTCGCTACGCCCAGGTGTGGCTCAACATTTCGGCCGAGATCCGCAGCTTCCTGGAGGAGGGCAAACTGCAGCAGCGAATTCGGTGGCTGCAGCAGGTAATGTTGGCCTGTGGTCGGGATGACCTCTCGTCGCTCTTCCCAGTAACAGGGGAAGAAACAACCACCTTCTTGTTCCACAGCAAATAACTGGGGTGTGGAGGAAATGTAAATTTCAAAAGCAATGCAATGAGTGGGAGCAACGTTACTTAATTGATGTGATAAGCAATGTTTTCTTGGTTGCTTTTTGCATTTTTAACAGACATGGATCAAGATGCATGCTTTCTTTTTCTTAGTCTTTGAGTGTTCATTAAACAAAAAGAGGTAACCAGAAAAGTAGGAAAAAGTAAAGAGTATTGCAGAAATATTGCAGTGAGCACCACCAACAAATTAAAGTCACCTGGGACTCAGAGTCTTTTTTGCAACAGCCCCCAAAGTGCAAAGGATGTCACCTCGGCATCACACGCTGGTAGGAGAAGAGAGAGGACCTGCTTGGTGACCTTCTCGCTACTGTGTTTGTGGTTCACCTGCAGGTTGCTGCAGATCTTCAGAAGCACCCGGAGATCCTCAACGTTTCGGATAGCGACTTGCTCAACAACTTCATGGAAAGTAACTTCTCCTTGCCCAACACCAGCACTCTCCTCTCCCAGCTGGATACCATTGACAACGCCGCCTGTGGGTGGATCCAGTTCATGTCCAAGGTGGGTCTTCCCTTTGTCCATCTCTGCCTCAAAGTTTCCGGGTCACTTGGTTCTGCTCCATTGATGCCTTCACCAGCGCTTAGAAAGGCTCCTCTTTTAGGGATTGCAGCTCCCAGAATTTCCCCAGACTGTTCTGGGTGAGAGATTCTGGAACTTATACAGTTCCAAAAAGGAACTTTTCCAAACTTTGGTTGTTCCAACATTGCTAAGTCTCTTCAGTTTTGCTCTGTATGAAAGAGACTGTGTGCCTTTTTGTTGTGCTCAACCATGATAAAATAATTCTTTTCAAACCCTGTTTGCTTGTGGTGAGCAACTTTGTTTTGGTTTTCTTAAAAGGAAGGAAGGACATTTTCCACAAGACGCTTTGTTTTGTTTTGTTTCCAAAAGCTGTAGTTCTCAGAAACAATGTAAATGTCATGGTTTAAAATGGAAAATAATTTTCAGAACTTCAATGTCATCCATACATTCTCACCTAAATTTCTGGAAATGCCCCCAAGCAATAACAATGGATTTTTTGATTTCATTCTTGTTGCTGCTGTGGGTGTTGGTAGTTGGCTGATAAATGCATTCCATAAATTGGAACCTTACCAGAACCTGTTGGAAGGTATTATAGTCCAAAAAAAAATAAATATATGTACCTCTCCAAGCTCTGTTTTTTAATTCTCCCCTAAGAATCCCCAGTTCCACTTGCAGAGTCTGGACTTGTTGATTGCAAGGAAACCTAACTTCACAAAAATCTTCTTTCCCCTCCTACCAGGTCAGCGTGGACATCTTCAAGGGTTTTCCAGATGAGGAGAGCATTGTGAACTACACCCTGAACCAAGCCTACCAGGACAATGTCACCGTCTTTGCCAGTATGGTTCTTCCTTGGTGGTCTCCAGCGATTAGCTTGCATGAATATTTAAGTAGCTGCCTTCTCCCAGGTCAAATTGATGGTCTGCCTGGTCTGCATTTGGTAGCAATGCTACGTGGTGCCCCCAAATATCTTGGACACCAATTCCCACCATCCTCAGCCACCCTGAGCATTCAGATCCATTGCTGAGACCGTTCAGCCATGGTTGAGATTCTTCAGCTTAGTGAGATACTTAGTTTAGATACTTCAGCCATGGTTTAATGAGGTACCCTTGAGATCCGTGGTTGAGATCTTTCAACCATGGTTGTGATCCTTTGTGACATGGCACCACTGAAACCAAAGGTTGAGATCTGTCAACCATGGTTGTGATCCTTTAGCCTGGCACTATTGAGACCCATGGCTGAGATCTGTCAGCCATGGTTGTGATCCTTTGTGACCTGGTGCTAATGAAATCCATGGTTGAGATCTTTCAACTGCTGTTGAGGTCTTTGAGTCATGGTTGCAGTCCTTTGACCAGGTTCTGACTCAGGAATTGCTGGCTTTAGAGCACCTGAACCACAACAGAGACACAAGTGTGGGAGGGTTTTGTTGTCCTCGTGTCCGACGTGTGGTCCTCCCAGAGGCATCTGGTTGACCAGTGTAGGAAAACACAATGGTGGACATAGACAGGCACTTCTCCTAATGGATGCTTCATTGGCTTACAGCTCTCTTTCTGCACTGCATTCATTGTGTTTCCCTGCCCTCTCCCAAAGGTGTGATCTTCCAGACCAACAAGGATGGCACCCTCCCTCCCCACGTCATGTACAAGATCCGTCAAAACTCCAGCTTCACTGAGAAGACCAATGAGATCCGCCGGGCATATTGGAGGCCTGGACCAAACACCGGTGGCCGTTTCTACTTCCTGTATGGCTTTGTCTGGATCCAAGGTGAGCGCCTTCTTGGGTGCCATTCTCTTGTTAGGCACCCACTTGGGTCAAAAGCCGTAGCACCTCTTATCAAAGGGATGATGTCTTCCAACTTTTCTGCAAAGGGCTACAAACTGCCGCTTTCAGCAACGGAGAAATGGCTGTGCTTTTCAGCTCCAAAAGTCATGTGTGGTAAGAATCTCCATAAACAGTCCTTCCTCCACTGCAGAGGAAAGGGCGTTGGACCTGGCCCATGCAAAATTACTGATTGTTAAGAGCTCCAGATGGATGTCTTGAGGGAAAAAAGAGAAGATGGGAGACTTCTCCTCACCATTTTGTTTTCTTTCTGTTTCTCAAAAGATATGATGGAAAGAGCGATCATCAATACCTTCGTAGGCCATGATGTTGTTGAACCCGGGAACTATGTGCAGATGTTTCCGTATCCATGCTACACCCGTGATGAGTGAGTACTTGTGAAACCTCTTCAGACCTGTGGGAGGTCCTCTTCTCTGTGGGCTTCCCAATAATCTGGTCTTAGTATTCCCCATTCGGCCATGGAAAGCCACTTGGATGACCTTGGGCATGCCATGCTCTCTCAGAAACCCCGTGATAGGTTCTCCTTAGGGTCATCACCACAAGTCAGCAATGACTTGAAGGGTGCGCAACAAGAAGAACAAAGTTCCCCATTCTCCAAGCTCTAGGATGAAGGCTGAGGTCTCTTTCCAAGGCTATCTTGGCCTTTTGGCAGGAGCTGGGAAACATCACTGTTGACTTGAGAGCATAAACACTGAGCAGTCGAAGGAAATTAATTGGGTAATATTATACCATTAAGAGAGGTGACGTAAAAAGCCCTCTCTGGAAGAAAAAGAAGGGACGTTAAATAAAATAAATGAATAACTGGCATCATCGGACTTCTTTGTTAATTAATTTGCTGACACATTTATGGTGCTTGTAAGAGAAACGTTAAGGCTAGAAATGGCCAGTGACCAATTAAAGTAATGAAAAACATCAATTGTTCCTTGGTGAACATGATGATGAAGATGCGTATGATGAAACGAATATGGGAAGTTTTAATGAAATAGGAGTAATTCATGAAATTGTCTGTGATTAATTAAATTTTAATTAAATTACATTTTCGTGAGATTTTAATGGATTATTTCCAAGCTGTGGAACAGAGCAGCAAGCTTTTGCTTGCTAGTTCGCCTGTTGGTTCTCCAGACGGCTTTGGCCATTGGGCAACCCCTGGGTGTCCTTGGGTGGACGGGAGGTGATGGCCCGCCTCTTCCTCTCTGCAGCTTCCTGTTTGTCATAGCACATGATGCCCCTCTGTATGGTCATCTTCTGGGTCTACTGGGTGGTTCTCCAGATGGCTTTGGCCATTGGGCAACCTCTGGGTGTCCTTGGGTGGACGGGAGGTGATGGCCTGCCTCTTCCTCTCTGCAGCTTCCTGTTTGTCATAGAGCACATGATGCCCCTCTGTATGGTCATCTCCTGGGTCTACTCGGTGGCCATGATGATCCAGCACATCGTGGCCGAGAAGGAGCACCGCTTGAAAGAGGTAGGACCCCGTTAACGGCAACGATAGCCATGGTGGCCAAATAGAACCTCCATGTTCTGGATGCCTTCGAACACCAGTCGCTGGAAGGCCGTTGCCTTCATTATCTTCCTTAATGGAGTTTCCAAAACAGAGCTTGAGAAAGTTACTTTGTTTGCCTATAGCTGGCTGCTGGACGTGCTGGCCGATTCTGAGGGTCCTCTCCCACCAAAAAAGTAGATTTTCTGAGCTTTGGATGAGAAGGAACTTAGGCATGGCTGTTGTGTTATTCTCAAAGTAGTTTGCACAGGAATTTCCGGGAAAATGGCCCCGGCTCCTATGGACTGGCAAAATTTCAAACAGGAAGTGATGTCACTTCACTTCCTGTCTGGAAAAAACATGGCGGCATGGCTGGCCGTTTGGTGGTGGTGGGGGATTGGCCCTTCCCGGCTGCAAAAGAGCCCTGGATTTTGGGGTTTCTTGTCTTGCGGTTCCTTTCACCCCTTCTCTTTGGGAAACTGGTTGTGCATGATTTTAACATTAAATTGTTTGCTGAATTGAAGAGAAAGCCTAGGAGGCTGTTGTTGTTTTTAAAAGATGAAAGGTTGGAAGTAAACCAGAGGACATGAAAGAGCACCATGTCCGCAGGAGGGTCTAATGGAGTTCTCAAAATTAGATTATTGGGGTCTGGAAATAATAATTATTTTATTGCTTCCCAGAAGTCATTGGAAGGTTGGGTGTGCATGCTATGAGTTTTTTCCTCCCCAGTTCCCTTTAAATGCATTGAACCAATGCAAATTAAAATGGTATTTAAAGGATAATTCTCCTTGAAAAACTGGAAACCACTTGCAGACTTTGTGAGCAACCAGCAACCTAACTTTGCAATAATTTATGGTTGTGGTCACTAGCCATGGTCGAGTCTATAATGGTGGAATATTTTTCTTTTTTTGTCTTTTCTTTTTCATTACAGTTTGGTTTGCAGGAGAGTCCGAGCCATTTTGTTTTTCAGTGGACGAGGGTTTAGTCAGTTAGTGTATTCGTGAGCTAATTGTTTTGTGTTTTGAGTTTACTGTTTTTACTATTGTGTTTATATTAGCTGGTTCGTGTTAAAAAATGTCAGTTTGTGTTTATGTTCTTTTGGGTTAAAATCAGTAAATAAAGACATTAAAAAATGTGGCCTGGCTGTGGGGGAAATGGGAGTTGTAGTGCGGTTGTCTGCCGTGCGGGCTTAAGGAAGGTTGGATCCCCTTTTTAACTCTGGAAAAACAGCTTCGGCAGGTTCTTTGGTTCCATAAAACCCTGTGAAACGTGTTTGTCCAGAGACAAAACTGGAGCAAAACCAGCGAGGAGAAGAAGACTCACCTTTGGTGATTTAAGTGTCCACGTGGCTGGTGCCGAAAACTGTCTCCTGTGCATAATATTTGTTTTTGCAAAGAACGCCCTGATTTTCCGCCCGAGTCCTGGCTCGGCTGGACGTCAGGGACGCCTGGTCTCTGGTTAGCTGTCCGCCGACCTCAGCGGCCACGAGGCAGGACTGGTTGAGACGGGGAGAGATGGGTGGGAGCAGCTGGGGAGTCAGGGGGGTCGATAGAACAAATGCGTTGTCTAATGGCCTAGATTTGGATTTTTAGGTTGCATTTCCACCCCGGGGGACAGCGGGAGTATTGCTGAGCCGTGAACTAAATGCTTCAGTTTGCAGATCTGGCTTTCTTTTGACCCAGAATGTAAGATGGCAGGAACCGCACTTAGTGCTCCGTTCGTAGGAGTCGTTGGGGTCTCAAGGGCCATCTATTCCACCCCTGCCATGCGGGAAAATGCAGCTAAAGCTCTCCTGAAAGAGGCTCCTCCAACCTCTGCTTAAGAACTTCCAGAGAAGGGGAGTCCACTGTCGGATGGCCATGGTGGCAACAGAAGGCTGGTCAGAGCCTTGGTCAGAACCAGCTTTGCTCCTCATAGTTTCTTATGATGCACACGCCCAAACATCATCATTAAAACACTTGGGAGAGAAAGATTATCTCACTGAATCTTCTTGGCCTGGCCTGCCTTGCAAGGTTGTGCTGGAGACCCAAAAAAAGGAGGTGCTAATTGTGAATGGGTCATTTTCCACAGCCTGTGAAAAAAAGCGTCAGAGTGGAGGAGTCTTCTTCGTGAAGGTTTGAGACAGGCAGTGGTGAATGGTGATGAGTCTGCTCTGGGTTCCAGTGTGAACTTTAAGGAACGTCTTGACATGATGCCACCCATGTATTTCCCTCACAGGTGATGAAGATGATGGGTCTGAACAACGCCGTCCACTGGGTGGCCTGGTTCATCACAGGTTTTGTCCAGCTGTCCATCTCGGTCACTGCTCTGACGGCCATCCTCAAGTACGGGAAGGTGCTGATGCACAGTGACGTCTTCATCATCTGGCTCTTCCTGGCCGTCTATGCTGTGGCCACCATCATGTTTTGGTGAGTGCAAGGACGGAGGAATAGACAACCATGGAGGGTGTGGAAGCTGCCTGCACACTGTTAACCATCAACATAATATTCATGTGGTTGCATCTTGACTACCACAATATTCTGCATTTAGGGCCACCCTTGAACACTGTCTTGGAGATTGACATTAGAAAATTTTAAAATTTCAAGCAAATAGGGTGGGCAGGGAGCTCTGAGCTTGGCTGTTGTCCATTTGTGCCATCCAGACTCCCGTCCCCATTGACCCACCAAGCCAGTAAGAGACACTGGCTCTGTATGACATGCATTTCTGTCTCTTTGCACCGTGCAGCTTCCTCATCTCCGTGCTTTACTCCAAAGCCAAGCTGGCCTCAGCGTGTGGCGGTATCATCTACTTCCTCAGCTATGTCCCCTACATGTACGTCGCCATCCGAGAAGAGGTGGCCCACGATAAGATTACGGCTTTTGAGAAGTGCATTGCTGTGAGTCAAAAACCTATCCTTCTCTGGTTTGATTGCAAGTTTTGGATTCAAATCCAAATTCCCGTGTGTCTGTCTGTGTCATCTGCCTCTTGCTTTTGCGTGCCAACCTTGATCTCAAAAAGGAGCCCGTGGCATTAATTCTGGTGTCCGTGCAAGAAAGTCTGCTAACTGTCCACTAGAAGACAGGAGAGCATGAGTCGCATGTTAACACATGCGCACACATACGCTGCATTAAGATGTACGAGTGGGGTTGCTAGATTTTCAAAATAAAAGACAGCCAAACTTCATGACACAGGGGGTTGACAATTTGAGGTATTTATGAAAAATGTACTTGGGTGGGTGGGTGGGTTGGTTGGTTGGTTGGTTAGTTGGTTTCTTTCTTTCTTTCAGCAGTCTTGAATCTGTCATGCCATAATTATTTGCATCACTTGTGAGCTTCAAACGAGCTCGCTTGGGACCCCTTCTAACAAGGGACCCCCGGGACCCCCAGATACCACTAATTCCAGGGTGTGGAAACTCATTTTTTCTAGACCTTTAGACAACGCCCTACTGACTCATGTGGCTTCTCTCCTAGTCTCTGATGTCCACCACAGCCTTTGGGCTGGGGTCTAAGTACTTTGCCCTCTACGAGGTGGCTGGCGTGGGCATCCAGTGGCACACCTTCAGCCAGTCGCCGGTGGAAGGGGACGACTTCAACCTCCTCCTCTCCATGATGATGCTAATCATCGATGCCGTGGTCTATGGGGTCCTCACCTGGTACATTGAGGCTGTGCACCCAGGTAGGCCTGGAGAGGGTGAAGAGGGGATGGAAGGCCTTCCTGGTTTGCTCTTCCGACCTTGTTCAATTACAGCCAGAACCCATGTATTTGCCACATGGTTCTCTTGGCCATGCATCAAATATATGGGTTTGCATTGTAATTGAAAAAGGTGGAAAGAGTGGGTCGTTGAAAAGCGGGCGACCCCTGTAACCAAGTTAGCTTTAAAGAGAAGGAGATTGGCTTCCCAGGTGTCCTGTCTTGGAGGGGACATCCAGTATTTGAGGGTCCTGAAGATAACAGGAACCCCCAAATCCTGCATTTGAGACCCTCGCCTTGTGAGCTTCAATACTGATCTGCAGGAAACCTCCCAACTCTAGAGGAAGATTTATTTTTCCATCATAGAATAAATGATCTGTATCCCATCCTCAGGTGCAAGGGTGGAGAACTTTAGCAAGAAAATAAGTAACAGGACAAGTTTCTGAAAATGAGGGGACCCAGCCGTGCCTCCACATTATTTTCCTGCTTCAGAGTTTTCGCCTGACTCTCTGTGTGCATGTATGTGGGTTTCCTACTGACTCTCTGTTCCTTCCCCCAGGCATGTACGGTCTCCCCCGGCCGTGGTACTTCCCGCTGCAGAAATCCTACTGGCTGGGAAATGGGCGCACCGAGACGTGGGAGTGGACGTGGCCCTGGTCGAGGACCACCCGCCTGAGTGTCATGGAGGAAGACCAGGCATGCGCTATGGAGAACCGGAGGCTGGGTGAGATTCGTTAGCTGGAAATTTGGGCGCCCCGTGAGCTGCGTGTGGCCCTTGGGGGTCCCCAGATCTCCTCACTGACCCCTGACCCAGCTTGAAAAAGAAATTTCAGTCTAAAACATTTCTTCTAGAATTAGCCAGAAAGGAAAGGTTTGCACAAAAATTGGCACAAAAATGTTGGAGTTTGCAGAACTGCCCCATTTTCTGTGCAGAAACCTTGGCACACACAGAAATGTTTCTTGCACAATCAAAATTTTCAGGAAAAAAAGGCTCAAATCAGAAAAAAAATTAAACAAACATTTCTGCACGTATATACACACACACAAAGTGTGATTCTGAGCCTCTGGGGAGAAAACTTTTGGAATTTTTCACTGCTGGAAATGAAAACAAGGTAAGCTGAGATTTACATACTTCCACTCTGAGCAGTCATGGCTTTTGTTTTTCTTTCAGAGGAGACCCGGGGGATTGAGGAGGAGCCCACCCACCTCCCCCTGGTGGTCTGCATAGACAAACTGACCAAGATCTACAAGACGGACAAGAAGATGGCTCTGAACAAACTGAGCCTCAACCTCTATGAGAACCAAGTTGTTTCCTTCTTGGGCCACAACGGAGCTGGCAAGACCACCACCATGTGAGTGATTCAGCCATGGTCCTCTTCTTGGGTGATCTAGCACCTTTAGGAAAGGTCTTTGGAGGGGAGATGCCTCCATCTAGAGATGTGGCATCTGGTGCCCCCAGCCCAAGGGTCCTGGATGAGTGGACAGCAGTCATCTCTTCTCAATTGTCCCCTTTTAGAGGCTCAAACTTACCCCCATTGGGGTAATATATTTGGAGAGGTGGGAAGCATTTTGGGACAGTCCTAGAACTGTATCAACCCCTGGCCTCCTTCCTCATTTCTTGGCAGGCAAGAAGTGGACTTCATGTTTCTTAGAGTCATTGTCCCTCACTATCTTCCTTCTTTCCCATGCAGGTCCATCCTGACGGGCCTCTTCCCTCCAACCTCTGGCTCTGCCACCATTTACGGCCACGACATCCGGACAGAGATGGATGAGATCCGGAAGAACCTGGGCATGTGCCCCCAACACAATGTGCTCTTTGACAAGCTGACGGTGGACGAGCATCTGTGGTTCTACTCGCAGCTAAAGGGCATGGCGGAAGAGGAGATCCGCAAGGAGATGGACAAGTAGGCCAACCCCTCTCCCCTCTGTCCTTCTTCCCCCTCCATGCCTTGCCACCAGGGGGCGCCAGTACCAGGAGAAGACCTCTCTCAAGTTCAGGTTCTCCTTGGTCCTCACAATTAAGGATTTGGGAGAGGGGTGGAGAGTTAATGGGTCTGTGTTCCCCACCCAAATTCTGTGTGCTTAGATTCCTGTCACTTTCAAATACACAAGCACCCTCTCCTCCACACCTCCCTGGTTCTGCTCCTCCAGAATGATTGAAGACCTGGAGTTGACCCACAAGTGCCACTCCTTGGTGCAGACCCTGTCTGGGGGGATGAAGAGGAAGCTCTCGGTGGCCATCGCCTTTGTGGGGGGATCCCGGGCTGTCATCCTGGACGAGCCCACGGCTGGCGTGGATCCCTACGCACGGAGGGCTATTTGGGACCTCATCTTGAAATACAAGCAAGGTAAGGGATGCATACATAAATAAGATGGGGCCACACTGAAGAAAACATGTTCTAAATTAAGGAAAAAATAGGAGCCATGGAGGTATTAAGCTCAAGGAAAAAGAGATTAAACTTTGCAGAAAGTTTTGATCCATATTGTCTCCAACTAAAATTAACAATAACTATCTCAAATGTAAGGTCAAGGTTCCATAGGAATAGTTTTCTACTTGGCCGTCACTTGATAATTGTCCATTCTGGCTTAATGCTTCCATTTCATGACTGGCTCATATATTTCCAGTATCTTCTTATCATTTGATATATGTGTTGTAAAGTAGATGTTCCAAAATGGCTATAAATGGTAAGACAGATGTATGGTTTGGGGCCAGATAGTTGAGAAAGGCAACCGGACCGGCACTTTGCCGTTAAATAAACTCCTCTCTTCGTTTTATTGATTCCTCCATATTTGAATTCCAGGTAGGAAAGGGGACAGGTTTCTCTTTCAGGATCAGGACCTGCTGTACCAGGTTCAATGTTGGGGGACGGTGGGGTATGTAATAGATAAATAACCTCTCCTTCATATGTTACTGTTGGCTGCTTTCAACATTTCCTACTCATAATAGAAGCTGGTGGTCTCCAAGTCAACGGGGTTGGTGAATCCATCCTGGGCTCTATTTGGAACTTGAGAGGACTCTGCTCACCTCACCTTTCCCTTCTTCCTCCCTCCCCAAACAGGAAGGACCATCCTTCTCTCCACCCACCACATGGACGAGGCTGACCTTCTGGGCGACCGCATTGCCATCATCTCCCACGGGAAGCTGAAGTGCTGCGGCTCCCCGCTTTTCCTGAAGGGCACCTATGGGGATGGGTACAAGCTCACTGTGGTCAAGAAGCAGTCAGACTCCCGAGCGAACTTGGGTCAGTGTGCGTGACTAGGCCTGAACTGTCCAGGTCTCCATCAAAGCATGACTCTTGGGCCGTTTCCACACTAGCCTGTTATAGTGTAATTGTTCCACTTTCAACATCCTATGGAATCCTCAGAGGCCCCTCCCTAAACTGCAAACCCCAGGATTCCATAGATGTTGAAAATGGAATAATAACAAGTATAACAAGTTAGTGCAGAAATAGCCTTGGATGGTTTCTTCCAAGCTCTGATCTTCTATGTGTGTCCAAAGTTGGGTTGCAAGGTGGAGGCTGCTTTCAGTAATGTCTCCTCTTCATTCTCTCCTTTCTTCCTTCCTTTTCCTCTGTTTAGACTCTGGGCAGACCCACAGCCCACCCTGCCACTCTTCCGTCAGCCCTTGTTCCGAAGTGCGGGTCACCCAGTTCATCAAGAAGTACGTGGCTTCCTGTCTTCTCATCTCCAACACCAACACTGAGCTCTCCTACATTCTTCCCAGTGAGGCGGTCAAGAAGGGCTGTTTTGAAAGGCTCTTCCAGGTACCCTTGCATGCAAAAAAACCCAAAGCTTGGAAATGATGTTACCCCAGAGCTCCCCACTGTCCCAGCTGGCTTGGGGATCCTGAAGATAATGTAGATTTTGGTAGAAGGAGCTTAATTGGCTCTCCCTCTCTCCTTTTCTCTTGTCCTCTCCCACCCTGTTTGGTAGCACTTGGAGCACAGCCTGGACGATCTGGACCTGACCAGTTTTGGCCTGATGGATACCACCTTGGAAGAGGTTTTCCTCAAGGTCTCAGAGGAAGACCAGTCACTTGAGAACAGTGATGTGGGTAAGAAACAAGTGGCTTTTCCCACCACTTTGGTTTTTCTGTGGACCTTTCTGGTTTTTATGTGGACCTTTGTGGGTTTTCCCATGGACCTCTCTGGCTTTTCCATGGATCTTTGTAGCCTTCCCATGGCCCTCTCTGGTTCCCCCATGGACTTCTGTGGCTTTCCCATGGACCCCTCTGGCTTTCCCCGTGGATCTTTGTAGCTTTCTTATGGCTCCCTCTGAGTTTCCCATGGATCTTCTTAGCATTCCCGTGGACCTTTGTGGTTTTCCCATGGACCCCTCTGACTTTTTCATTGACTTCTGTAACTTTCCCATAGCCCACTCTGTTTTCCCGTGGTCCTTCTGTGATTTTTCCCATGAACCGCTGTGGTTTTCCCTTGGCCTCCAGCAGCCTTCACATTCTCCTCTTTTCTTTCTCTGCCCCTTCCAGATGTGAAAGAGTCCAAAAAGGACGCCATGCCTCTCCCCGACCCTCAACTCAAACCCGAAGCCAACGGGGAGCCCCTCCTGGGCTCAGAGACGCTTGAGAAGCCGGAGGCCGATCAGGGCAACCTGGTGGCCTGCTCCCAACTCGGCCAGTCTCAGACGTCACTACGCTCCTCGTCTTCGGCCGGCTCCGTGCGAGGCGATGAAGGTGGGGCTTATTCGGAGTTCTATGGGGATTACTCTCCGTTGTTTGATAACCCGCAAGACCCTGATAACATCAGTCTGCAAGGTTGGTAACACGTGAGAGACCTCGCGTGTTCCCTGGGAGGGGGCCGCGGTGGTGGAGGGAGGGAAGCTGTCCACTCTGGCTGTAGCAGGGAATGGATCCCGAAACTAGCCTGGGTCCTAGTCACACAGTGCCTAGTGCATCTCCACAGCCTGGGTCCTATTGGTACTTCCAACTTAAGTAGACCTGTTGAGTCAATAGGATTTGATTGACTCACCATTGAACAGTTAACTCAGTGGATCGAGTTGGAACTAACCAGCAGGGTTGAGGGCTGCGTCCTTTGTCTCTGCTGGTGAAAATCTTTTTTAATTGGAAAGGTCTTCCAACTGGAGGAAACTTGGTTGACTCAACTGATTTGCATGTGCAATTAAAAGTCATAGATTGAGGGCAAGAGGTGCCTGTCCAGTGCTTTTGGGCAGAGCCTTCCAAACCCTGGTCGTCTTTTGCCCTTGAAAGGCCTTAAAACGCTCTTCCATCTTTTCTTAAAAGGTCTGATGCTTGAGATGTGGTTGGACTCATGTCAACATTGTCCCTTTCCATCAGCTGGGGCAGGGCTGGTGGGAGCTGGATTTACTTACATATTTATGTGATTTATATCTTGCTTTTTTCCCTTCCAAAGCAGGTTCCAAAGCAGCTTACAATATAAGTTAGAATAAAGTACCTAAGACAATGTGTGGCACAAAAGTTTTCAAAAAGCATTGAACAACCAGTCCAACAGAATGTTCCCTTTAAAATATTAATGTAATACCATTTAAAAAAGAGTATAAGGCATGTATTATGAATTAGGATTGTACTCCAGAAACATCTAGAGCAGGGATAGACAACTGTGGTCCTCTAAATCTTGTGGGTCAGCAATTTCTAGTGAGATTATGGATTGAATTGATTTATCTATTGACCTCCTACCTGTTTTCCATTAAAGACCCAGCTCTTACACCCTTCTTCTTAACGGCTGGACGTTAAGCAATTAATATTCTTCCAACTGGTTAATGTTGATGTGCTCACCCCAACTGTCAGGTTCCTGGGATCCCATCCCTGGTCCAACATGGCCTTGGAAGGAGATGCTCCACTGAACTGGAACTGAAACTGGACTCCCTTCTCTCTGCCATTCCTCCCACTTTGCTCTTTCCCCGCTGCAGACCAAGAGGCCGATCCGGAGGAGGAGCATGCCCTGGCGGGCCAGGGGAGCTTCAAGCTGGAGGGTTCCTGGCTGAAGCTGCGCCAGTTCCACGGGCTGATCGTCAAGCGGTTCCACTGCGCCAAGCGCAACACCAAGGCCCTCTTCTCCCAGATCCTGTTGCCCGCCTTCTTCGTCTGCGTGGCCATGACTGTCGCCCTCTCTGTGCCGGAGATTGGTATGCGCGTCCCCATTTTTCTGGGGAAGAAGGGTCCTCCCAGAGCAAGTGCCAAGTTGGGTACACCAGGCCTTTGGGTCTCAAAGCTGTGGCTCTCTGGATGAGGTTGGACTTCAGTCCCCAGAATTTGTGGCCGTTGGCTATGTAGGCTGGGGTTCCTGGGAGTTGGAGTCTGTAACCTCTGGGGGTCTGAGAGCCAGTGGGGTAGAGCTGCCTGAGAGACCAGAGTTTGACTCACTACTTGACTGTGGAAACCCACCTTGAGGAAGTCACACACTCTCAGCCTCAGAGGAGGGTTTGCAAAGGCAAACCCTCTCTGATCAAATCCTGCCAAGAAAACCCCATGATAAGTTTCCCTGAGTCAGAAAGGACATGAAAACACACAACAGCAACAATCTCTGAAGGATCAGAGGTCACAAGCCGCCGTACTAGAGAAAAAGAAAAAAGAGATAAGCAAACATATCCAAGCTGCAGTGCGTTGCTGCTCCGAGCCCTCCAAAAGCCCCCTAAAGCTCCCCAAAACAGAGAAAAGGGGGGTTTGAATGCTTGAAGTGATGCTGTGTCCCTGTTGTGACCGACATTGCGTTCTCTGGCCCTGTCTTACTCCACAGGAGACCTGCCGCCCCTCATCCTGTCGCCCTCGCAGTATCACAACTACACACAACCCAAAGGCAACTTCATCCCTTACGCCAATGAGGAGCGTCACGAATACCGGTGAGGGGCAACTTTTCATTGTTTTCCCAACCACCCCAAGCTCCAGTGCATCCAAAGGCTGCAGATGTAGGAAGGAGAATTTTGCCCACTGCAAATTCTCCATCATGGGACATGATATTCTGAGTAGGATTCTCCCTCTGAGTAGGGATGGAAAGGTACTGTCAAATTTTCTCATCGGGAAAATGGCTAATTCCGGCAAGATTTTTCACATTTCAAAATTTCGTTTGAAAAAATCATTCTAGAAAGAAATAGGGTTTTTGCAAAACCAAACATATTTTGCACAAAATATTTTTTTTTTTATGCAAAATTTTTGCATAGAAAAACAAGTTTTTCACAAAGACAGTTGCAAAGGGTGGGAAAATGCAGTCGTTGTGTTTGACTGCAAAACCAATCTATCCAGCCACCGTAGCCAATGGGAATTGTAGTCCAAAGTATCTGCTTGGTAGAAGAGCAGCTTAATGGAGCTCCCAGGTTCAGGAGCAGTGTAGCTCTTGAGTACCAGATAATAGGGCATGTCCCTCCTGCATTCTTTAGAATATTAGGATGCTAATTGATACCGTTCCTTTTTATAAAAACGAACTCTCTTCCCAAAATCTTACAGGCTTAAGCTGTCACCGGACGCCGGCCCCCAGCAGCTGGTGGGCACTTTCCACCTGCCCTCCGGGGTGGGCGCCACCTGCGTGCTGAAGACGGCCTTCAACAGCACCTTGGACCAGCTGGTCCAGTCCCTGAACCTCAACAGCAACGAGTCCAAGATGCTGGCAGCCAAGTATTTTGACGCCATGTGCGTGGACTCCTTCACCCAGGGCCTCCCCCTCTCCAACTTTGTGCCGCCCCCTCCCTCCCCGGCCCCCTCCGATTACCCCTTTTCCCTGGACAAGGATTTGCTCCGGGCCTGGAATTCCACTCCTTACCCCTCCGCCATCAAAGGTAAGGGCAGCAAAACAGCCCAGCTGGCATCTAAACTAAAGATTATTTGGGGGCAGAATCGGGGAGCAAGAAGTTTGCAAATTCCACTCCAGACAGTAATCTCGTTGCAATAGGAAATATAGGTAGAAGAATACGATTTCAGGACACATTTCACAGCCGTGGTCACAATGGCAGTTACTGTTTCATGGAGTAAGATTAGGAATCCATTCCTTTTTCAGAGTTTGAAAAAGTTACTTTATATTCCTTCTCTCTCTCTTATAAATGTACTTTCAAGAGGCATAATTGGTACCCCCAAAATAAGGTGAGATTGGCCCTTATCTTACCCCAGCTCTCTCTTTCTCATTGCTTCAGTTCCTTGGAAAGCCTTAAGCTCACGCTGAATTCATAGGTGTGTTCATAATGGTGATGCTTTATTTGATTTCCTGTCTAAAATTACATTGCAAAGAAGTCACAGCTGGGTTAGCTGTTTTGCAGTGACTTCATACTTCTAAAAT
Source organism: Ctenosaura bakeri (assembly GCA_948474755.1). Classification (NCBI taxonomy): domain Eukaryota; kingdom Metazoa; phylum Chordata; class Lepidosauria; order Squamata; family Iguanidae; genus Ctenosaura; species Ctenosaura bakeri. The sequence goes on along the minus strand of CAOLHI010003914.1, from coordinate 93,091 downwards.
TAATGATAATTAAATATGTTGGCTTGATTTAGCGGCTTCTTTATATCATTAGATGTTTAGCTCTGTTTTGTTTCGTTCTTTCCAAAAGCTACCTTCGGTCTCATTTTTGCAGAAAGGTGGGATATAAATGAAAGAAATAAATAACCTGTGATGCTGCAGAGGGTGGAGTCCTTGGGATTTTGTAAGCCCTTCCGGTTTGCTCTTCTCCTTCCAGGGACGGTCACCTCTGCCCCCTCCTTGCCGAGCATCGTCCATGAACCCATCAAGTGCACCTGCTCCATGCAGGGCACCGGCTTCTCCTGCCCCAGCGGGGTTGGGGGGCACCCGCCCCAGATGAAAGTGGTGACCGGGGACATCTTGGTGGACATCACGGGTCGCAACGTCTCCGAGTACTTGCTCTACACATCGGACCGCTTTCGGCTGCACAGGTGGGCAAACCGGGAGACCACGAATGGCCCCCACGGCCTTTTTTGTGGTACTTAGTGCAGACAAGAGGTCAGAATGAGGACATGAAAGCATTTTTGCTGTGCTTTGAGCCTTCCTGGGCCATTCTAGGCCCAGAAAAGGGCTTTGTTAAAACCAATAGTGTCTGCTCTGAGGGGCACTTGGCAGCAAAAAAATTGGAAAGGTAGTTTTGGAGTGAGGGATATGGTGGAGATGCAAAGCCCCCAAGGTCTCCTAGGGGACCCACTAGTGTCCCTCAGGTGCCCCCCCCATTGTAGGGGATGGAGTGTGTAGAGGGGGAGGCTGCCCTTTCACCTGTTCCCAGTTGGTTTTGGGCATCCTTGGGCACTTGAGAATAACCAGAGGTATCCCTGGGCTCCCCAGTTTTGCAAACTTTTACAAACATAGTGTTTGTACCGAGTGTTTCTTTTCTGCCCACGTTCTGCCGACAGGTATGGAGCAGTGACTTTTGGCAACATCCAGAAAGCCATCCCGGCATCCTTTGGGGTCAAAGCTCCTCCCATGGTGCGGAAAATCGCCGTCCGGAGAACTGCCCAGGTAGGAAACCGCCAGCTGTTTTTCCCCTTTGCTGTGAGCCTGCAGGCTGCTGTGTACAGAGGAGAAGGTCCAGTGTGGTGCAGCAGGGATGGTCTTAGTCTTAGACCCAAGAAGACCTGGGTTCAAATCATTCTTTTTCAGGAGATCAAGATACTTTTCTAATTGAGGATGAGACATTCTTCTCATTGACCTTGGGCATGAAGCTTGTTTGGCAACTGTAGGCCAGTAGTAGTCTTCTAGTATACTTTACTTGGAAGGGTTGTTGTGCAAACACAGGGTGGTGATATATCTACTCAGAGACCCTTGGACAGTTTGCTTTTAAGACAATGGCCATAGAAGCAACAAGAGCCGGTTGAAGTCCCAGCTTGACCATGAAGCTAATGGGGCTCTTACAGGCCAGTAGTGGTCTAAATACTCTGAAGGCTCCCAATCCCATCTGATCATGGAAGCTAAGCAGCCCTGGTCAGTACTTGGATGGGAGACCACCAGTGAATCCCAGGTGCTGTAGGCCATATTTTAGAGGAAGGAGCTGGCAAAGCTCCCTCTGAGGATTCCTTGCCTAAGAAGACCCTGAGAAATTCATGGAGTCACCAAATGTTGACACACAGAGACACAATGATCTTCTAGCCCACCTGAACCTAACATGCCCCACAAGGTTGTTGTACAGATAGACGGCGTATCTAACCTGATGCCCCTTCGGCACAGAAGTCTGTGGGTGGAAGAAGAGTTTTCTTCTAAGGGGCTTCCTCTCCTCCTCTCCCGGCAGGTGTACTACAACAACAAAGGCTACCACAGTATGCCAACTTACCTGAACACCCTCAACAACGCCATCCTCCGTGCCAACCTACCAAAGAGCAGGGGGAACCCCGCTGCCTATGGTAAGCCAGCCAGCCCCCTAATTTGGGGGACGTAGTAGCTAACGCATCAGAGCAGCCTTGGCTGTGAATTCGGTAGTTTCTTGGTTGACCTGCCCTACCTGGAGCACAAACAGCTCGCCTAGAGAGAGATCTTCCTTCTTCTCTTCCGCTCCAGGTATCACTCTGACCAACCACCCCATGAACAAAACCAGTGCCAGCCTCTCCCTGGATTACCTGTAGGTACCCCTTTGTATGTTCTGCTTTGCAATCTTTGCCTTCCTTTTTCCCCTCTTCGTTCTCCTCTTATTATTTTTTGCAGAAGGGAGGGGTCACAATTCCAACTTAGAATAAAACTTTTTTCATATTTTTAAAAATGCATGTTCAACAAGAGCAGAAATATTGTCCACTGTGCAGAAAAAGCTGGTTTCCTATTAAGAAAATGTTATACCTGGGTACTTAACTCTGACCAAAATTTCATATATGGTTGGTTTGCACAGAAAACAGCATTTTTTATTTATGTATTTATTTTGCATAGCAGATAGCTTTTTCTGTGCATTTTTCTCTCTCTGTAGAATTATCATTTTCTCTGCAGAAAATGATGTTTTCTCCACAAAACAGTCTCATGTGAATTTTGCGCAGAAGAAGTCTCAAATTGCAAATGGTCTTCCAAAACTGTGTGCTTTTCAGACTTTTTTTTCGGAGTGGGAAGAACATGGTTTAAATTACTCATGGCCTCCTTAGAGAAGAAAATGAGCAAAGAGTTACGTCCTTGTAGTATATTACGGATTGTTGGCCGGGCCAAATGTTTAAAGGCTGAAGTCCTGCTCCGTCGTTTGTGATGGTTCGTGGGCCCGGCTGCCCCTCCCCGTCTGACCCGCTCTCTCCCTTTCTCCTCCGCAGCCTCCAGGGGACCGATGTGGTCATTGCCATCTTCATCATTGTGGCCATGTCCTTCGTACCGGCCAGTTTCGTGGTCTTCTTGGTGGCCGAGAAGTCCACCAAAGCCAAGCACCTCCAGTTCGTCAGCGGCTGTGACCCCGTCATCTACTGGCTGGCCAACTACGTCTGGGACATGGTACTCTCACGCGGCGGGTCTTTTGGGGAGTCCAAGCCCCTTCCCCCCTCTTTTTTGGACTCCCCAGATGGGGGATTCTGGGAGTTGTCATCCAAAAAAGGAAGGGGAACTTTTCCAAACTCTAGGAGGCGTGAAGGTCTTGGTGTGATCTCGGGAAGGTGCAAGGCAGCTCCGGAGCCTCACATTTTTCCTTCTGTTTGTGCATTTTATGAATTCTCCTTGCAGCTCAACTACCTGGTCCCAGCCACCTGCTGCATCATCATCCTCTTCGTCTTCGACCTGCCGGCCTACACGTCGCCCACCAACTTCCCGGCGGTGCTCTCCCTCTTCCTCCTTTATGGGTACGTCATCGGCAAAGTCAGAATTGAAGGGGCTTAGAAATGGTTGAAACCACCCCCCCGGGACCAGAAAACTAACCCTAACCCTGACTGTCTCTCTCCTCCTCCATCTTGGTGCCGCGCTCACAGCTGGTCTATCACGCCCATCATGTACCCGGCGTCCTTCTGGTTCGAGGTGCCCAGTTCTGCCTACGTCTTCCTGATCGTCATCAACCTCTTCATCGGCATCACGGCCACCGTGGCCACCTTCCTCCTGCAGCTTTTTGAGCACGACAAGGTGAACGGGAAGGGGGAACACGGTGGGGTTGGGGAGAATGGTGGGTGGGTGGGTGGGTGATGGAGGGAGAACAATCCCACTCTTTTCTTGTTGGCTAAAGGGAGAGGTGAAGACAGAGAGACCCAACCAGAGGCTTATAAAATAGCAAAGAGGTTCTCTGTATAGGAAGCAAGGGGCTTGTGGAACTCCCTGCCACTTGATGTGGAGATTCCACTTGAACCTCAGGAAGAACTTCCTGACGGTCAGAGCTGTCCAGCAGTGGAATGTGCTGCCTTGGAGCGTGGTTGAGTCTTCTTCTTTGGAGGTTTTTAAGCAGAGGCTGGGTGACCATCTGTCAAAGGGAGTGCTTTGATGGGTGTTCCTGCATAGCAGGGGGTTGGACTGGATGGCCCCTGGGGTCTCTTCCAACTCTAGGATTCTATGATGTGGTGATGGGCATTGGCTTTGGGCGGGGTTTAGAAGGCAAAAATAAAACAATTTTTAAAAGTTTAGGATAGGGAAACTTCAGGACCTCAACTCCTGTCAGCCCTACATCAGCATGGTTGGTGGTTGGGGATGATGAGATTTGCAATTCAATTACATCTGTAGGGCCCAAAGTCCAGCATCTGTAAGCTGCGTTGTGAATAATTTAGATAATTGGCTGTTGTTGTTGTGATAAGATTTCAAGATGATGCTGACTTGTGCTGACCTCCTGTTAGAGTTTCCTTGGTAAAGTTACTTTTGAGGAGGTTTGCTGTCTTCCTCTCAGGCTGAGAGAGTGTGACCTGCCTGCCCAAGGCCACCCAGTGGACTTCCACAGCCAAGAACAATCTGAATCCTGCTGTCCCAGAATCTTCCTCTGGCACTTGAGCCAATATTTCCTGCTGCCTGTCAGATAATTGGTGCTGGTGGGATTTTAGAACGAGGGACAGCGTACCTCCCACTACCAGGCGCAGAGCAGCTGGGGGCTTCCACCATCGTGTCCTGGCCGTGGGTGTCCAAGAGACATCTGGGATGCAAGATGGATACTGGAGGTGGAGGCGGGGTCCCGTTGGCCGGCTCCGTCCCCAGCGCTCACCCCGGTGACCTCTCTCCGTAGGACCTGAAAGTGGTGAACAGCTATTTGAAGAGCTGCTTCTTGATCTTCCCAAACTACAACCTGGGCCACGGCCTGATGGAGATGGCCTACAACGAGTACATCAACGAGTATTACGCCAAGATCGGTAGGCTGTCCAACATGCTCAGGAACCCTTGTGCCCTTCGTCCTCTTCTCTTCCTCCTCTAGTTCTCTTCCTTGCAGAGCCCAAGTGAGAAGGAAAATCTTAGTTTTTCTGGTTTCCAACAGAGGTTGAGAACAGTGAAACAGCTTTTCATCTCATGGCCTTGGGACACTCTGGAATTTTGCAATGATGGGAAAACTGTGCTGATTTCTATGAAAGCTGCACAGCTGGGCCAGAAAACAGGGTAGTTTTCTCGAAAGTGTGCCGCTTAAACTGGCTCAGAAAGGCAACTGTGCAGCATTCAAACTGGCGAAGTTTGCAGCTGCAGCCACCCCAAGTTTCTTGCCTTGCCGCATAACTTTTTGGTTGCAGCCACAATGTCAAACCCTTCATCATGCTGACTTGTATAGGAAGTTTAATCTTGCATTCTTTCACACTTTTCTCAAGGACATAGCAAGAACAGTATGGGTAGGCTTTCTCAGAAAACTGCATAATATTTTATGCATATTGAAAAGACAGTGAACTGGGGTTCTTTTAGCGCAAAGCTGTGCTGCTTGTCAAAGTCTTTTGCAATTTGCAAGAAATGTGCAGCTAATGCCATGCCAGGAACAAAGAAAAGTTTGCACAAAGTTGCAGGAGCTTTTTATGTGCTTTTTTTTCTCTTCCCGTTCCAGTTTCTTGGGAGATTGGGAATTTCAAACTCAACCTTATGGAGGAAATGGATGCATTTGTGTTCCTTCCCTAGAGTCAAAGCTGTAGGACATTTTGCTGAGCCAGGGACTCCCTGCCCTACCCACCCTGGGCTCCCCATTCCCTCTCTGGGTTCAGTTGCATCCTCCCAGGGACTGGTAGGAAACTGGATTTTCCTAGCCGTATTGCATGGTTATGACTGATCCTTTGGGGGTGCTTGGCCTTGAGTCAGCAAGACCCATTGGCTTTACAAAAGATCTGCTCCTAGTGCTGTTCCTTGTGAATGTTAACTCTTCTCCTTGGAAGCATCACTGTTTGGCTTGTCAGGATGAGTTCAAAATTTTAATACCCCTATTTCTCATTTTGCTTCCCTTCTTCCAGGGCAATTTGACAAGATGAAGTCGCCGTTCGAGTGGGACATTGTGACCCGGGGCCTGGTGGCCATGACCATTGAAGGCTTTGTTGGGTTCTTCATTACCATCATGTGCCAGTATAATTTCCTCCGGAAACCACAGTGAGTTTCCTCAGAGGAGGCAGAGACCCCTTTGGGCTGAGGGAGGGTCCTCTTAGCTCCAGGCTGGAACCTTCTTCGTCTTCCATAGAGCATCCCGTTCTTGTTGTTGTTATTTTAGTTTTAAACATAAAAGAATTTTGTGGTTAGACTTGGGGGTCCCATCCCCAAAATATCTCATTATGTACATATATGCTAATACCCAAAGCCAAAAAAAAATCCAGAATCCCAAACAGTTCTGGTTGCAGACATTTCAGATAAGTGATACCCAGCCTGTAAAATAAAATGAAATCCTCACCCATCATCCACCTTTGTCTTCCTGCGCTCCAATCCAGGAGGCTTCCGGTGTCCACCAAACCCATCGAAGATGACATAGACGTGGCAAACGAGCGGCATCGAGTCTTACGGGGAGACGCCGACAACGATATGCTCAAGATTGAGAACCTCACCAAAGTAGGGGTCCCTCTGTCCCACCCCCCACTTGTCCTTGTCTGGCCACACGTGGGCGGTGTTGCACTCTACGTGGCGCTGTTGCAGCGTGGTTATGGATTTGTACAGTTACAACACATAGACTGGGATGTAGGATCTTGGCTGATATTGGTAGCTAGGAAGAGTGTCGGGTGTGCCATCTGCACCGTGAATAGTGTGAGCGACTCACAGTAATTAATTGCCAAGGTCTTTGATTGTCTTCTTTTGCTCTTGGGTGCCAGGTGTACAAATCCCGCAAGATCGGCCGGATCCTGGCGGTGGACCGGCTGTGTGTGGGCGTCCGGCCGGGAGAGTGCTTTGGCTTGCTGGGGGTCAATGGGGCCGGGAAGACCACCACGTTCAAGATGCTGACGGGGGATGAGAGCACGACCGGGGGCGAAGCCTTCGTCAATGGACACAGGTGTGTTTGTGGGGGCCACGGAGAAGATGCTGGGTCTGCCCCAACCTGTTCTTGCAGGGAATCCCACCTGAAATGTTGCCATGGTTCCCCACCGACCTGTGACTTTGTGCTTCCTCTTTTTATCACACTTGGGGAACTCCCTGCCACGATCACTAGAATGGAGTTGGACACATGTTTTATTGTTTTCATGAAATGTGTTCCCAACGTTCCACCAAATATTTACTCTAAGGGAAAAATAATAGCAAAAAGATCTATCTGGGCTTGCGTCCTGGGAATGTTCTTAGCATCTTTGTCTCCGTAGCATCTTGAAGGAGCTTCTCCAAGTGCAGCAGAGCCTGGGTTACTGTCCGCAGTTTGACGCCCTCTTTGATGAGCTGACGGCCCAAGAGCACCTGGAGCTCTACACCCGGCTGCGTGGCATTCCCTGGAAGGATGAGGAACGGGTGAGGAGGAGGGAGGGTTTATTTTGGGATGTGTCTAGCCTGCGTGTCCCAGACCTGAGAGAGCCAGAGCCCACTCAGGAATAAGAGGGAGGTCTGGCCTATTTTGAACTTCAAGGATGGCCTAGAGCACACAACCCAAGATTCAACTGGAACCTAGAACCAGACCATTTAGAGCGTCAAGGATGACCCAAAACCTACATCACCACACATACAACTTTGAGGAAGACCCTAAGACTACAACTGGTTCATTTAGATTTTAGAACCTGGATTTTGAGGAACACAAGGAGTCAGTTTCTGGATCTGGTCTGCTTAGAAATCTGAAGAAGACCTAGAGACTTGATCCTTGAGCTGGTCTACCATTGGGCTTATTTTTATTTTGTAGGAATTATGCAATCAGTTCTAAAGTTCTCTCCCCATCCCCTACAAAGAAGAGAACTTCCAAATTTGGTGGCACTCTTTCTCTGAATCGCTATTGCCAGGGTGGGCTGTTGTTCTTGCTTGCAAGCTTCCTAGAAGCACCTGGTTGGTGGAAATTTGGATCCTGGCTGACCTTTTGGGTTTTCTCCCCTCAGGTTGTGAAATGGGCACTGAAAAAGCTCGAATTAACCAAATACGCTGACAAACCTGCCAGCACCTACAGTGGCGGCAACAAGAGGAAACTCTCCACAGCAATTGCCCTGATTGGCTACCCAGCCTTCATTTTCCTGGTGAGGAACAAAAGTGCGAGGGTGGTGAAATGCTTGGCACCATCATTTATGGTATTCAGGATTGACTTGGGTGGCAATGCTTTTCCATTTGCTTGGTGCCCATGCTGGATCTTGGCACAAATTGGATCCAACAGCTCTCTACCGACATCTACTGACAGAATGGTGGAATTACAGAAATGGAAGAAACAAGTTTGAAAACCAGAATTTCTGATGTCAAATTATAACCATAATATTTATATGTTGCAAACTGGAGGAGCTGGGCTTATCAGGGTGTATACCAATTAGGGATAGAAAGAATATTCAGAGATATTTGGAAAATGGTCAAACATGTTTTTTTCAGTGATGAGAAACCTTGATGAGAAGAATCCTTGACTGGAGATAATATTTTTGCCATTCGGAGCTAATTCTGCACAAAATTCATATGTTGTGGTTTGGTGCAAGAAACAGCACTTGCTGTGTGGCAAATAATATTTCGATGTAGAAATACTAGTTCCTGCACAGAAAAAGTTGTAATTGGGGATTTATTCTGCATAAAATTTGCACATGGTTGATTTGCATAGAAAAACAGTATTTTGTGTGTGGAAAAGAGCATTTCTTGCACCGAGATTAGTATTTCTGAATTGAAATATTGTCTTCCCTGCTGAAAATGCTCTTTCCTATGCAAAGAATAGGTAAGTACACAGTGATGGAAACCTTAGGGCTAAAATAACTGGTTGTTGTTTTTTTGTCAGGATGAGCCAACAACTGGCATGGATCCCAAGGCTCGGCGTTTCCTGTGGAACCTCATCTTGGACATCATCAAAACGGGCCGCTCGGTGGTTCTGACCTCACACAGGTGAGTGAGACCTGCACCACCAGCTGTCTTGTTTTCCAAAGATGCGGAGCAGAAGACGTTTGGAGACAGAGGGGTCAACATAACCAAACCAGCACTGGTTTAGCTGAATAAAAGCTTGCCAGCGGCTGTCCCACTCTGCAGGTCCGGCGCTGGACTCGGCACATTCACAAGCCCGCTCCTGCCTCTCCGTTCACGTCCCCAACCACTTTGAAAGTGATTTTTTTTAATGCCGTCGTGGCAGCTTGGGTGCTCTCTGGCATTTCTGAAGTTGTCTTGTCTCACACCACAGCAGCGCATTTTGACAGACCTGTTGTTTTATGTCTGGTGCAAGAAAAATTGTTCACCGTGTTCAGAAGTTTTCACCAAAAAAAATCCTGAAATGCATAAAGTTAGTTGAAAAAAAATAGACAAGGAATTAAGTTTTATTTTGCACAAAGTATGTGAAGATTGAGACCATTTAGATCTGCCCAGCCTGGCTAGTTACCTACTGACACCCCCCCCAAATTCCACATGCTAAAAGCCCCCCCTTTTTTTCTGGTCTCCCACAGCATGGAGGAATGCGAGGCGCTCTGCACGCGCTTGGCCATCATGGTCAACGGGCGGCTGAAGTGCCTGGGGAGCATCCAGCACCTCAAGAACAGGTGAGAGGAGGGGCTGGATTGGGGGGAGCACCAGAGAGTGTGGGGAAGGGCGGGGTCTTCCCCCCCCCTCTCGCTGGTCCTGGGGAGGGATGCACTGGTTGCTCTGGAGCTTAGATGTGGACGATATTCCCCTCGATCCTGACCAGGTTTGGGGATGGCTACATGATCACAGTCCGAACCAAATCCAGCCTGAACGTCAAAGAGGTGGTGCGGTTCTTCAACCGGAACTTCCCGGAAGCCGTTCTCAAGGTGAGGCTTGTTTGGAGCAAAGGGATTCCAAAAAGCTTTGCTTCCTGGGGGACTCTGGAGGTAAAAAGCCTGCTGGCGGGTGTAGGTGGAGCTTGATGGGAGTTGTAGTCCAGCACAACTAATGAGTACCAAGTAGGGGAAGACTGGTTTCATCTCTTTTTTCTGGAGAACCTTCATCCTTCACAGAGGGAATGAGGGTACTTTTGCAGAAGATGGTTGGATCAGGTATGGACTGGTTGGGCTGTCACTTCATTAGTCGCTGACCCACCTTGCAGAGCGGTTGTTTTGAGGGCAAAAGGGAGGTAGCAGAAGAGGGGATCGTGTGCAACAGGGATGGTAAGCTCTGGTAGATCCAAGTTATCTGTCCCTTGGACCCACTGGGGAGGGACCCACACCAACAGATGCCCATTTTTTGCTTTGAAAAGTTGTTTTTCTTTTTTAAGTTTCAAGCAGCGTTGAAGAAATGAGTTGTGGGCTTCTAGGAGATTTTTAAACAGGTGTTGAATGGCTGCCTGTCAGGGATGGAGGCTGAACCAGGTGACCATTGGGGGTCCCACCTGAGTCTGTGACTCTCTGATCTGGAGAACCAAAGGCTGACAATCCCAGGCCCTTGTTGTTGTAAATCAAGAACTGGATATTCACCTCTTAAGGGCAACTGAGTGGTTGAAGCCAGGGGGGCGTTGGGATGGGAAGGGATTTTGGGTGAGACTGATCCTTTGCTTTTCTCCCCACCCACCTTCTCCTCCTCCCCAACTCAGGAGAGGCACCACACGAAGGTGCAGTACCAGCTGAAGTCCGAGCAGATCTCCTTGGCCCAGGTCTTCAGCAAGATGGAGCAGGTGGTGGATGTCCTGGGCATTGAGGACTATTCCGTCAGCCAAACCACGCTGGACAACGTGAGTGTGGATGGTTGAAATCGGGTGGGGGGCGGAGCCTTTGTCCAAGACCCTGATGAAAAATGGTGGTGGTGGTGTCAGGAAAGCCATTTCTTTTTTCCTCTGCTCTCCCCTTGACCCAATCCAGGTCTTTGTGAACTTTGCAAAGAAGCAGAGCGACAACTTGGAGCAGCAGGAGGCCAGCAGCCCGGCCTGTTCGATGGAGTCCCCTCTGCAGCGTCTCTTGAACCTCCTGCGGCCTCGGGCGGCCCCGACGGAGCTGCGGGCCCTGGTGGTGGAGGAGCCAGAGGACCTGGAAACCGACGACGAGGGACTGATCAGCTTTGAGGAGGAACGGGTGAGGAGCCGAAAGAAAGGCCAACCCAATGCTGCCTTGGAGGTGGCTGCATTGCCTTTAGTTGTCTTGCTTGGCCAACTGGGCAAAGCGCTGACAGTCTGGCTTGGTAGCCTGAGGAGGACAAGAACTCACCAAGGGCGGGAATGGTGGAGAAATAAAATAGGCGGGAGTGGAAGTGGAGGACCAGGGGAGAGGATAACAGAAAGGCAATGGAAGTCCCCCACCTCTCCAAATGTCCCCAGCCACTTCTTTTGGGGCCAACATAATAATGGGGAAGGGGGAGTTTTCAAGGTTTGGGGCCACCCACGCAGTCCTAGGAGGTCCTTGGCCCTGAGCATTTGCCCACCGTGGCACAGGAGGTGTATTTCAGAACGGAGGTGGAAGAAGGAGGACGGATGATGCAGGGGAGAGAAGCAGCGTCAGGAAGGGCAGGTGGATGAGAGAAATGGGTCAGGGAAAACCTCACACGGGGCCGAGCAGTGGGCCACAGGCCCCAGGGGGGTGGGAATGGCATGGGCTGGCTGCACGTGGCCCCCAAGGCTGTTCTTGTGGCTCTCAGGCCCACCGTCCCTGGAGAGCAAAATGAGAGTTGCATCTCTTGGAAAACTCCAAGAAGACTGGACTTAGAGGAGATTTGCTAAAGCAAAGCGTTCATTTAGGGGGTGCATCCCTGGAGGTTGCTTCCTGTGCTTTTTTTCTGAAAACCACATGTGAACTTTTGGTTATTCTTTCTTTCTTCCCTTCCCCGTCCCTTTCCTGCCCCTCTTCCTCTCCCCCTCTTCTTTCTCCTCCTCTTCCTTGCACCCCCAACAGGCTCAGCTCTCCTTCAACACCGACACCCTTTGTTGAGGAGCGGAGGGGGCCCGGGGCCCTCCCTTGCCTTTGCAACCGCAGACTCCTTCCTCTTTTGGGGCCCCCTGCCTTACTTGATCCCCCCGCCACTCACAGCCGAAACCTGAGTCGAGCGGCGCTTGGCGGGAGGCGGGGGGCCAACAGAGAAGGGCAGACTGACCCCCTCGGTGCCCAACATGGGTGGCCGTTTATTTGTGGGCCGGCCAGCCCCATGAAGGAGGAGCCACCTTGGAGGGCCAGAGCTTTCCTTGAAGAGATGCTGCTGCCTCCCTGCAGGAAGAGAGTAGCCTTTTCGATAGACATTTCCCCCAAGCGGTCAAACGAAGGAGAGGTTTTGGGAAGGACAACCTCGTAACTCTGTTCTCCGGCCACTCGGAAAGGACGTTGGCCATGATTTGACCACATAGAAGGTGGCCAAACAGGACAACCCCCCTTCGTTCGGTTCTGTGAGCCACACATTCCCAGTGTCTGTTTCCCATTGACCGTCATCGGGATGGCTTTTCAAAGGAGACGCTGCTGCCGGCCACTCCAAAGCGGCCCCCAAAGTGTCCGGATGAAAGGAAGCGTGTCTTTTACTCGGTCACAGATGTCTCTTGCTTGCCTGGCGTGGCGTCACGTGGCCCATGGGGCAGTTGTACATTTCCACTCGAAGCTAAATAAGGGAAGAGCTGGCTAATGGGATAATTTGCATTTATGGATTTTGGGGAAGGCTTGGGAGGAAAATGGGGGGTGCCTAGAAGGTGGAAGAGAGGCTAACCCTCTAAGAAGAAGCGGAGAAGGAGGCAGGCATCTGACCGCTCTCCCTGCAGGATAGGCCTGTGGGGCCAGCCTCCTTCCCTCTCTCGTCTCCCTCTCTTCTGTCACTTGACCCAGGGCCCAAAGGGATTTGTGCTCCTTGCAGAGTTTTGCAAATCGCTCCACTTGGCCCTTGTTGCTCAAAACAAAGCGGCGTTGGATCTTGGGACTGCTGGGTCAGCTCTTGCCTCCCTGGTTGTCCTTCCTCCTACCTTGTGGCGAAAATGAACTGATCATGAAATGCTGCTCACTCTCTACCCCCAAACTGGTTGTTTTTCTTTTTTAAAAAATGAAAAAAAATCTACTAATGTGACTAGTCCTCAAGGCTGAGAACAGGGGAGGCGTTGCTCCTTTGAAACGGCTTCCGAGACAGAAGCGTCCAGAGAAGGGCTTTGCAGCTGGACGAGACTGGGGGAAAGAAGGGGATTTCTCGGCTCCATTTTGGGACCCTCTGGAGCCTTTCCTTCCAAGGACCCTCTGCCTGCACCTGTCTCAGAGATCCTACCAAGCATCCTTTGCACTTCGGAGAACTCCGAGCGACCTGTTACACCAATACAGCATGACCGTGGTGGGAGGGAGGCATTGCACCAGCAGTTTTTATTTATATTTTGGGGAGGGGGTGGGGGTTATCCTGCTTGGTGAACTCCGGGCCAGACGGTGGGCACTGACCTTGGTTCTCCAAGCGACTTCCCAGTGTCCCGAGGTCCTTCTCGCAGGGGAGGCGCAGATCACTCACTCTTCTCGCTTCCCATTTTTGTTTCCAACGGCAACTGGCTCAGAAGCTTGCAAGCAAAAAGAGGGAGAGCGTGATGGGAGGAAGGGGCCCTGCTTCTGGCCATGGAGGCTTGGCTGAGCTGCTGCAAATTCGTAGCTGTCGGGAGATCCCTGGGAATTGCTTTGCAGAGGCTGTGTGTGTCTCTGGTGCAGGGGAGAGAGGTCTCCCTCTGGTGAAATTTGGGATGGGTCCGTCTCTAGGAAAAGGAATCTTCGGGGTTGCTCCGATACCACCTGTTACGAACGTGTGTATGCGTATGAATGGCGATGATTGCGAGAAGGAGAATTGCATTAAGCCCCTCCTGTTAATCCCTGCTGAGGTGGAGTAACTGAATCAGTGGTAAGTCAACCCCTTGATTCAATGGGTCTACTCTAGTTGGGGCTAGCAGTAGAGTTTGGTCTACTGTCCTTGGATGCTCTGTATCAGCCTTAGGCTTTCCTTCCAATAAAACAAGGAAACCGGTCTCTTCCGTCCTCAGCCATCCGGATGCCCTGCATTTATTCCAGGAGGAAACATCCCCTGCATTTCTTTTTTAAAAAGAAATCCTACTCAGTTTCTGCATCCACATTCTGAATTGGTACTATAAGTCAGAAGCGTGGGGGCCACCCCCATCAGTGCTACCCAGAGCTTGGAGAAATTACTCTTTTTTTGGACTGTAACTCTCAGAATTCCCAATCTGGCAAAGGGAATCTCATTCGGTACGAGGCGGCTTCTCACGCTCCCTCTGAAAACTGAACCCACACTGTGCCAAACTGGGGCTGCGTCCTGCAAAAGGCATTAAATATGAATTATATTTTGAGAATTTGCAATGGGGGTGGGTGGGACAGGAGGGGTAGGTATCTATATGTACAGTTTTCAATTCTAGCCGGTACAAGTTTAATTTATTTATTCTGTGCAGGTGTGTTTTGTGTGTGTGTGTGTGTGCATGAGAGAGAAAGAGAAATAGAGAAGGCCAGGACTTGTGCTTTTCTAGAAGTTGTTGACTGCACCCCCCAGCAGTGCCAGCCGGTGGAGAAGAATGCTGGGAACTGGAGTCCACCAGCATCTGGAGGGTCATACAGTTCCTGCTTTAAGCCAAGGTAGAGCTTAGGAAAGTTCCTCCCTTTTTTGGACTGCAACTCCCAGAAACCCCCAGGGAGCTGCAGTCCAAAATTGGATGGTTTCTCCTCCAGCTCCAAGGGAAGTCAGTAGGAAATGGCCAGTTGCATTCACAGGGGGTATCTTTATTGTTATTATTCAATGAGATTCTCCCTCGATGTGCTTTCTGACTCCAGAGCTTGATATAAGTAGGTCTGCAATCCACTCTTTGGATTCCAGCTCTCCCTCGTTGCCCCCCTGAAAATTTGGAACATCTTGGGGTGGGTGGGCTTCCTGCTGCATCCAATGTAAGAGGGTGTTGGAGACCCCCTCACTTCTCCAGCTTTGTTTTATCTCTGGTTCTTGACCCCCTCCTCCCTGCTCTGCCTTAAAACCTCCCGGCTTTCTTCGGTTCTGAGTCTCCCTCCGCCCTTGAATTTCCCAATTTGTATGTGAAACACCAGCCCTGTTGTGCAGGGCCGTCCAACAGCCTGTACATTGCTAGCAAAAAAAAAAAGGAAAATAGCAGTTAACAACAACAAACGTGGGAAGTGGGTACGACCCGGGCAGACAAACTGTGAATATAATTATTGTTTTAATAAAAATGTTATAACCAACCTGTGAGGACCAAGTCCTTCTGAGAGTCCGTCGCTTGCGTTTGCAGAGCGGAATAACAACAGGGCGAAAAAAAACTGAGCACAATTGCAAGGTTGCAACGCTTGTGGATCGGTTTTATTTTATTCTGGAAAGAGGAATGGAAAGTGCTTCATCACCTAAAACTTTGTTGGGTTTATTACTTCAATAGAGGAGCTCAATAGTGATTGAGTCCTCCATGGTTTTGTTACCAGAGTGTCTCTCCAAAAACATTTGCATACTGTGCAAAATTTCTTTCTTGTTTTCTTGTTTATGGGGCAAATTTCTTTTTTTGCAAAACTCATGGAATTCACACACACAAAGAAGATTGAGACGAATGTGCAAAATACAGGGTTGTGGAGGCTGGGTCTGGTTTTCTCCCAGAATAGATCTCTGGGCAACCTTTGACTGTGGATATTGTTTGTACAGGCTGCTGAATTAATCTCTGCCTGTCTTTGAAAGGTCGGTTGACTCATATGATCCAGGACAGAAATATTATGGCTATTTTTATGTTCGTAGAGGTGTGGGTCTTGCCCGTTCGGTTTCAGGGGTGGTGGAAGAGAAGGTGGGGCAACGGAGTGTGTTTATTATGTATAGGAGGAAGGAGCGGCTGGGCCGGGTTCCCGCAAGGCACGTTGTTCCCATCGGTGCAGCAGAGTCACATCATCGCTCAACGCCGTGAGGAATGTGGACGACGCAGGAGAATTCTGGTGTCAAAGTATGGCACCGGGCATGTTCCCATGGCAACTGTGGTGAAAGAGGATGTTGCAGAATTTTGACCAGGAAAATGTACAGAGTTAAAATATAATGCCAAAAAAGAGGCAAAAATTCAGACTAGCAAAATAAAGGCTACCCTTCAAAATTGGGCTGTGATGCTGGGTGGTGGGGAGTTTGTGGACAGAGCACAAGGGTGAAGGAAAAGCTCTCGCTGCCCTGTCCGAAAAGGGACTTCCGTGGGACTTCCACTATCAGGGTGGTGGTCCCTTCTGGTCTTGGCCAGGGTTCTCTTTGCAGCCTCAGTCCTGTTTTAGCCATGAAAACAATCCCCTTTTTTCCAGTAGAAGGGGTATGTTGGTTGTCATCCCTTTGAAGGTCAGCTTTCTATCTGTTGCAGACTTTGGCTGGGATCCTGTTCTGAATCTGTGTAGCATAAATTATGGCCAGTGTGACTATGCCCAGGTTACGCTGGAGTTGTGCTGGGTGACACAGTGATTCACATTAACCCATTAACTGCTCTGCTGTTTGTGCATCCCTGACTGGGATGGCACCCTTGTGCTTGTGTGACGGAGAGAGCCAAGGGCATGTTTAGTGGATGTGTAGTGGGGAGGCAAAATATGCTCACACCCACACTTGGTTACCCTTGCAAATTTTCTGATTCTTGCTATCAGCAGTTTTCCTTCATCTTCCTCCCACCAAGTAGGGAAGGATCCACCAAAGGAAGACTGCAGAACCAGTCCTTCCTCTTGCACTCCTCAGGTTGGAATGTTTGTGAGCAATCCGTAACACAGCAGAAGCTCAGCCACGGGCAAAGAGGGAGATAGGCAGCACAGCTGGTGAGAGCAATGCTCACGGCAAAGCAAGATCCCTCTTCTGGCAAACAGTGTCTCTGCTACATCCCCTCCAATGGTGCACAGAAGGAAACGTGGCCAAGCAACGTCAGGATGTGGGCAGGGTGGCAAAATAGATTAAAGAGGAGGAACAGAAAAGCTGGGGGAGACTTCAGCAGTTTGCATTTGCCTGAGATGGCAGAGAAGGGCAATCTCCTTGCTGCTGAGTTAATTGAGTGCAAACTACTTTTGCGATTTGAACTCCGTTTCCAGCAACTGGAGAAAGCTGAGGACAAAAGGGGAAGGTGGGAGGAGGAGAGAGAAACTGGGACATTTTAAACCCAGCTGAAATAGTGGGATGGCAGAGGAGTAATCAAGACTCTCTCTATGAGATCAGAGCAGCTGGAAAGGATGCTCTCTGTTGACGTAGGTGCTTGCAGGCTTTGGGAGTTACACGGAACTCTTCCTCCGCTTCTCTCTGGGCCAGAGGGAGAGAGGGAGTTTCTCCAGTCAGGCGGCTGCAGAAACAGGGCGTCGAGAGAAGGTGGAATGCTGCTGGTGGAGCTTTGGGGAGGGTGTGCCTGGTGTATTAAAAACAGATCGAGACAGGAAGGCCCAGAGCTCGGCTTTGTTTTTCCCGGAGAGACAGCAAGAGGATGGCGGAGAGCTCCAAACTCCAGCTGTTTGTCAAGGTGAGAGCAGAATTTGGTGGTGGCGGTGATGAGAAAGTTATCGGATGCAAAGACGTCACGATGGACAGCAAGTGGCCATTGGTTCTGTCCAAACTGCTGGGACAGAGGGTAGTTTTGCATTAACTGTGGGTTACTGCATGGGGAAAAGGTAATCTCATGCTGCAAATTTTAATAACAACATAGATTAAAATACAACTAAAAACACATAAAGCCATTTAAAATACATCAATTTAATATCCACAGTTAAAAATCAGCTGGGCAGGCCTGCTGGAAGAGACAGGTCTTTAGCACTTTTTTGAATTTGGACAGCGTACGTTGCTGTCGAATCTCCTCCGGCAGGTCATTCCACAGTCCAGGGGCGGCTGACTAAACGGTCCTCTGGGTGACCGTCATTGTCCAGTTGTGGCCGGTTTAAGTCAGTGGCCCCAAAGGACTGAGTGTGCGGGAGGGATTGTATGGGAGGAAGCAACCCTGCAGATAACTTGGACCCAAACCATGGAGGGCTGTAAAGGTAATAACCAACACTTTGCCTGGAAACTGATGGGCAGCCAATGGAGAGATTTTAATATCAGTGTGATGTGGACACTCCTTGCTGTACCCGAAATCAATCTGGCTGCCATATTTTGGACCAGCTGGAGTTTCCAAACTTGCTACAAAGGCAGCATGGCTTCCAGGGTCCCCAGCTTAGATTTCCATCTCCCTTCTCTTCATTCTTCTCTTTGGCATCTGGTCTGGTTTTAATTGCAGCCTGTCAGCTTCTGCCTTGTTTGTTTGCTTGTTTCAGCTCTAATTGACTGGGAAATGGCAGATCAATTTGATGAACTTCCTCTGCAACAACAACAATTATTGCAATTTCCAATATTCTGAGAAGTGTCCTTTCTCTTGATTATATGGGTTCTTATTTTTAATTTCAGAAACAGAGAGGAGAGGGAGTCAGATGCAAGGTCCGCCCAGGCCTGGGGCAAACTCAGGCACAGAAAATAACTGATATTTCCCCCGTCATGTGCATCTCATGCTCTGCACACCCTCCCCACACCATCTAATGCGCACAGGAAAAGACCTCACCCAAACCGGTTTTCCCCAAATGAGGTTCCCGAATGTGGGCAGGACCTTTGGCAGAACACGTCTTGCTCACCCCGTCCACAAACACAGGGGTGCAGAAGGGGTCAAAGAGAGTGGCTTCAGTTTGGGGAAGTGAAATGTTGTTTTTGCATTTGGGGCCTTACTCTGTGGGCATAAAATTCCAGTGCCATCCAAATGGAGAAGGGGACTGCAGTGCCAAAAGGGCGTGCAAAGAGAAAAGAGGCATCCTTGGAAAAGTAGCTGTTGCTACTCCTTTGGATAAACTTGAATAAACATCAGGGCAAGTGACAAGAGAGCCAACGTGAAGTGGTGGTTTGAGGGTTGATTTTGGATGCTGGGAATCCAGAAGTTGCCCATAGGCTGGGGTTGAGCTGAAGGCACATAACAGCTACCGCATTATTTTTGAGCTCTGATTTAAAAGACGTGCTTGACCTACAACCATTATCAATGTTTGCACACCTGTGTAATTCTCCTGGCTGCCCCACTACCCTGCCATCCTCAAAGATTTGGTGCAAGACCAGGGGGTTTTTCATTTCAAGAGTTCCCATACCTCCCCTTCATAGGCCGACAGTTCCCCTTTGGAAACCGGGAATGGCTGTTTTAATCCCACCCAAAGCTCTGGTCTCGGTTGTTGCAGGGCTGTGGAAACCGGCCCTCTTTTGTGATCTTCTCCTCTTCCTCCTTAGGCGAGTGACGATGGAGAGACCATCGGGCACTGTCCCTTCTGCCAGCGCCTCTTCATGATCTTGCTCCTCAAAGGAGTCCCCTTTACACTGACCACGGTGGACACCAAGAGGTGAGGGACCCCCAATCGCACCAGGGGCAGGGACACTGGCCAACTTGGGCACTCCCTGGTACACTGAATGACCCTCTGCCAGGAAAACCATGGAAAGAGCCCTTCTGAGAATGTGCAGAATCCCAGTCATCCATGAGCAACCAAAGCCAATGCCTACCACTGGATTTAGCCGCAGAGATTTTCCAAGTCAGCGGTTGGGGACTTCATAGTCCAAAAGGTAGCTGTTCCAAGCACTAGCATTACTGTGTGCATTGCAAAAACAAGAATAGCAGGGGGAGTCACATCTTGATCTAGAAAATCCCTACATCCTAGATGGAGCAGTGGGTTAATAATAGAGGACAGGCATTCTGTATATTCTCAGGGGTGCTCTTTCCTTGGCTGTTGTACATTTCAGGACTGGTACCGAAAGCCCGGGCGATGCAGAGAACGATGGTGGTGCAGCTTTTCAGCAATCCCCTCCTTTGTTTCCTCCCTGGGGCTAAGCACCCAGGAGGCCCAGTTGTGGTCTCGGCAAAGGACCAGCCTCCCAAGCCAGCCTCTCTTCCCAGCTTGCCCAATTTCTCCTTGCCCTCAACCTGCAGGTCCCTGGATGTCCTGAAGGATTTTGCCCCAGGAGCCCAGCTCCCCGTGTTGCTGTACGACGGGGAGCCCAAAACGGACACGCTCAAAATCGAGGAGTTTCTGGAGGAGACTCTGGGACCCCCAAAGTAAGTCCCCAGGCCAAGGAGGGCAATTGTGTGTGTGTGTGTGTGAGAGAGAGAGAGAGAGAGAGAGAATCTGCAATTGAAAATGATATGGAACCAGATCCTCCTGGTGGGGAAATTAAAGAGGAGATGGGATTGGAAGGAAAAGAGAGATCAATACCTAGAAAATTACATTGGAGCAGCAGAAAACAACCCAGCCGTCTTCCACCTGGCAGCCTTTCAGATATTTGAACCTGGCTGTATCATAATCACCTTTAATTCATCTTTTCTCCAAGCGGAACAGACCCAACCCCCTCAAACATTTCTTGTAAGTCTTGGTTTCCAGCAGACCTTTTGCCATGGAACAGTTGAGGGAGTTGTTTCGCCTGGAACAGAGAAGACTGTTCCACCCATTGCCAGCATTCTCACAGAGTAGGTCCGTATGCCCAGCTTGCAGATGGGAGGACTGAGGCCAAGATAGAGGGTGTCAAAGTCTGCCAAGTGGCTTCCCGGCAGAGCTGAGGGCTTCCAAACCTGGGAGCAAGGGAGCTGTGGAGCAGAAATCTCCACCTGTGTAGTGATGTACTAATTGTGCTAAGGGACCCTTGCATCAAATGGCTCCACGGTGCAACTGGAGCGGCCAAGCGAATTAGCCAAATGTGCAGCCAAATGAATTGGCCAAAATTTGCATACATCCCCATGTACCAGTACTACAACATCACCAAATGTGTGCAGCTCCATTTCTGGAGCTTGGACTGAATGAGGAAGTTGTGCGCGATCCAAAATGTTCCACCGCTTTTGTGGGGGAACCGAGGCCTGCCTTCCGGCCCTGATCCCAGCTGCCTTTTGGACACCACCACCTGCAGCATCTCCTTCTCTCTTTGTTTGTGTGTTTTCCTCATTTCCTCTCCCCGCCCCAATGCAGCTTCCCCAGCCTTGAACCCAGGTACAAAGAGTCAAACGTGGCCGGCAACGACGTCTTCCGTCGCTTCTCTGCCTACATCAAGAACCCGATCCCCGCGCACGACGAAGGTGAGGGGAGGGGAGGGCAAGGCAGGGAGAGGGGCAGGTGGAAGTCGGGGGTCACAAGTTGGACTAGGGAAGGAGGAATTCAGACATCTTGGGGTGACTTTCTAGGGTGGCTTGCTGATCACTCTTGGACCAAAGCAGGGAGGTCAACTATGTGGGGATCTGGGGACAATTTTCCCCTAGACCCACTCCCCAAAATCTGCCACCCTTTCAAAATGTCAACAGCACGTGATGCAACATCATTTCCTGTCTCTAGCTTGAGAGGAATTGCAGAGGCAAACTGGGGGTACTTGGGGGTATTATGGGGTAGACTGGGAGTATTTTCATGTAATATTTTTGTGGGGCTTTATGCATTGTTTGGGGGCAATGGTCTCTTCCAGCCTTGCAGAAGAACCTCACAAAGGCCCTCCTCAAGGTGGACAAATACCTGAACACCCCCCTGGACTATGAGCTGGTGCGAGACCCCACCCTCACCGTCTCCCGGCGGCGCTTCCTGGACGGAGACCAGATGACCCTGGCCGACTGCAGCCTCTTGCCCAAACTCAACATCGTCCACGTAAGTCTTGCAGCCTCCAATTGAGTCTGGGGGCTGCCAATCATTTTCTTTCTTATCCATGCCCCATGGAAGTATGTAGGGGCCTGGACGGGTTAAGACACGCTTTCTTTTCCAGCACAAGAAAACGGTAAGCATCCTTCACGCCCCGGCTGTGTAGGCTCAGAGGCGGAGTGGTTGTGACCCCTCCGTCGACCCTGGCTGTCACCTTACTGGTGTTTCCCTTGCAGGTCGTGTGCCAACATTACCGACAATCGGGCATCCCCAAGGACCTGCGTGGCATCTGGCGCTACCTGGACAGTGCCGCCGAGGTGAAGGAGTTCAAGTACACCTGCCCCAACAGCGAGGAGATCATCCAGGCCTACCGCAGTGTGGTTCGGCCACTGAAATAGCCGGCACCCGCTGGGCAAGCAAACCGGGCCTCCCACTTGCCCCCTGGATTGCCTCTGCTCTCCTTCCTCATAGCCACGGAAGCCCAAAGAGAGAGGAGAGAGACTGGCCCCGGGCTGAGATGGAACGGGGTCCTTGATTTGGGGTCCACCCTCTCCAAAGCCCAAAACAAGCCTTGCACCATTTTGCCATCTCGTCCTTCAGCCGTGGCCGTGACTGCAGAGGGGTGGGCAACTGTTGGGGGCTTCACCCCCTCCTACTAGATGATGCAATTTTAAAAAACATTCTTACCCCTCGTAGGGGCTGTGGGGTCAATTTTATTACTTTTAGGCCACCCTGGGAGCTTTTAGCATCGTTGTTAATTGCCGTCAAATCGACTTACGGTGACACCCCCTCCTCAGCTGCCCTGCTCAGGTCTTGCAGAGTCAGGGGCGTGCCAAGCATCCGGTCAAGGAAACAAAACTCAGAAAAAACACTTTTAAAAAAATTAATTTTATTGTTTCAAGCATTCTTCATCTTAAAAGGGACAGGAACCCCCGGCTATATTATGACATTCCCTCTGAAATCAATTTTTTTCTTTTTAAATAGATATATATACATATGTAAAACAAGCCACAAATAGGCTTGTTTTTAAAAATTCATTTGCACATAAATATTTAAAATAACTCATTAAAATCAATCCAGGAAGTGGCTCTTTGGGGATAAATCTGGGATGTATTCAGGAGTCTTCAAAATCCACCCCTGTCGGGGTCTTCTTACTAGAGCCAAAAAGAGAGATGGAGAGAGAAAGGGATTCCATGAATGCACCGCATGCATTGGAAATACAGTCAGCCCCCCACTTTCGCTAGGGTTAGAGGTGCAAGACCCTGGCAAAAGTGGGAAAATTGCAAATATCAAAATGTGTGTGTGTGTGTCTGTGGGAAGAGTTCCCAGCTGAGAACCTCAGTTCCCTTTTTAAGGCTGAGACCAATATGCTTTTTAGGAAGAGAAGTCTCAACTGAAAGAGCAGCAAGGAATATCTCCATCGGTCAGGAGGTATCTCTCAGGACAGTCCCCTGTTTGGAGTGGCCATGAGCCAAAAAATAACATCTCAGAAAATGAGAGTCTCTCGCTCAGCCTTGCAAAATGGAACATTTAGGGATTTCTGCCCCCTAAGGGGTCACGGTGCCCCAGGAGTTCTGATGCACAGATGTGTCCAAAATCCAAATTTTATTCGGAGGGAGTTTTACCTTTTGAATCCGGGGTTAATAAGCGATTCCCCGGGTAGCCGTTTCTTGGTTGACGCTTGCCCAGCTCCGGTCTTACGTTTTGGGGGACTGATATCTGGCAGAACGAGAAAAGTCCAGAAGAAGAAAGAAACGAAAAACGGAAAGTTACCCTGGAAGGGTGGTAAGAAGAAGCCCAAGATGGGTGGATGCGGGTGTGGTAGATGGATTATACGAAAACTGACATTTGTCTCTGGCCCAACCGGTTCCCTTTCAAGTCCTCCTGACGAAGGCAGAGAGAAGAGGTTGGGTGTTGTGTCCCATTTTTAGCAGAAGGGTTTACAAATTGCACATGGCCGCAAACCAAAGAAACCTCCCCTTGAGCGCAGCACATGGAAAAAATGTTGTTTGGACCGGATGCCAACACCTACCTGGGGCAAAGAGAATCTGGCTTCTTAAGGTGTTTTTTTCAGGGCTACTGACCGGTGAGGGAGCCGGGACCACCAAAACGTCTGCAAGGATGGGTGGGGTGAGAAATGGTTATTTATTTGTTCTACCTCCTGCCTTTCTCCCAAAACTGGGACTCAAGAAGATTGACTAAAAATAAGGCACAGGTCAAAGTACCAAATTTTTTTCTAAAATGTAAAACCTCTCCTACAAAAACACTTCATTTTTTATTTAGTAAAGGAGACCTTTCAGAGGTATTGGAAAGTGGAGACTACGGTGGAGATCCACCTGCCCCACCGAAGGGTTGTAAAGTTGCACAAACCGGACCTTCCAAGCGCTTCTCCAGGGCGTGGACCCGCTCCACCAAGCCAAACATCAAGTCCTGGAGTTGCTTCCTCGCTTCAGAGAGAGGCGCTTTGTAGAGGTCGAAGGTCAAGCTTCGCTGGCCATCTTGGAGCTGTAGGGTGGCCACCATGTCACGGATGGTCAGGATGGGGGTCCAGATCTCCAAGGCTTCCCTGTGGAAAGACCGGGGTTATAGGTGTCACAGGGAGGTGAGATGGTGGAATGAATAGAAATACATGCTATTTGTAAGTTGTTCGCCACCTCGATCCATATGGAGAGGTGGGATACAAATTATTATTATTATTATTATTATTATTATTATTATTATTATTATTAATAATAATAATAATAATAATAATAATAAAGCCCTCATGACACTCAGCTTGGGAAAAGAAAGCCAATGGTAAGGCTTAGAGCTCATGCTGGCATCTTGGAGTGGGACCAGGGTGTACCCAAATATTAAACTAAATTCATTTCAAAGCCTCCCATGAATCTTAAGGTAGGGGTGCGAAATTGCATGGGGCCGAGGGCCAATTTTCCCATCCCGGGGTCCCCCTTCCACAGCAAGTCAAAATACCTCCATTTCCCTCTGTGCTCCTTCTCAAAATGGCAACTGGAAGCCATGTTATGGAATCTCCTGCCGCCATTTTGAGAGGGGCTGTAGAGGAAAATGGAGATCCTTGGGAGGTTAATACAAGGTTCTGAGAGTGGGGTTGGGATATTTTTGTGTGTTTTCATGCATTTGGAGGGAGTCTTCCCAATGGTTTGGGAAGAAAAATTGGCTAGAAATCATGCTTTTTAAAAAAATATTGGTGAGATGAAGGGCTTTGGGAGACAGGTAGGGGCTTCTGAGGCTGCAAAAGCAGAGTCCACCCACGTCCTGGTGGATATGGAGGGCAATGTCTCCCTGTTTTGCGGTCTGCCTGAACCGTTTTAGGTCCAAGAAAGACCTTTTTTTTCCAATCAGGAAATAAAACAGAAGTCAGGCCAAGGGGTTCCGGGAAATGAAATCTAAAAAGCTAAAATTTCCACACTCTGGCAAGTAAACATCCTACATTTTAACCCGAATTAAGGTCTTCCAACAGAAAAAGAAGTACGAGTTGGAGACCATCACCTCAGTTTGGAAATGCCGTCCTTGGAAGAATCCGGCTCATTCTCAGAAAACCGCTAAAAGAAAGAAGCACAAATTCAGCCACGCAAGAATGAAATAACTTGCTCAACTATGGAAAAAATGAGAAGCTAGACTGGGCTGACTTTGGTTTTGAATTTCTAGGGGGTTCTTATAGTTTAAATCTCCATTTATTATAATTGGAAACCGTATGACAATGGACACCCTAGCTTGCAAGAATATTCTACTTTTTATGAGACAGGTGATTTTTTTTAATTTGAAATGTAGAATGGTGTCCTGAATATGAACACTGCCTTCCATTCCAAGATAGCAATATTGCAGGAAAGCTGTTTTTCTTTTTCTCTTTCATGCAACAGATGGAGGGATTGAACTTGCCCTTGGTCTGGAAATGGAAATGGGTCTCTTAAATTCAGACGCCGAACTTCACCACGTTCTCCCTCTTTGTGTTTAAGGGAGAGATCAGGTTGCAAAGACCAGCACCAGGAGCAGAGGTCAGAAAGGGGAGTTAAAACCCTTTGCTCAGGAGGAATATTTTTTGGAAGAGGCTGTTTCGGGTGGGCATCCAAAGCCAGAAACTCGGATACTTACACATCCGCTCAGGTTGTCTGGAGTGACGTCGCTGCTCCAGATCTCACAAGCGTTGGTGACGCTGTGGGAAGAAGGGTCAGAAAGTTAATGGCAGGAGAGGGGTCTCTCTCATTCGCACACGGAGGTGCTCTTGCAGAGAAAATCCCAACCACCCCAAACCCTGGGCCTTTTTCTGCCCCATCCGGGGGCTGCTCTGAGAGACATCCCCCCAGGTGACAGAAGGGAAGGTGCTCTTGCAACTGTGTTTGTCTGGAGTAGAATCATAAGCTTGGGAGGAACCCCAGAGACCCCAAGTCCAACCCCCTGCCAGCCAAGAACCCACAGCCAAAGCACCCCCCAAGAGATGCCTGAGGAACTCCCTTCCACTGGGGGTCCCCTCGGCCCCTCTCCCCTGTCTTTCCACCAGCAAAGGCAAAGCCCCTCTCATTTAGGACTTGGCTGCTTAAATCATGAAGCCGAAGGGCGTCTTCAATGTCGCTTGCTGTGGTTTTATCTTTAAATTACTATACAGCTTCCATTTTGCATTTTGTTTTCACTATGTGTTTTTAAAATAGAATTCTCCATTTAATTAGGTGGCGTTTTCGTTTCGCATTTGCAAGTACAAGTTTAGCTGGACTTTAATTTTTTTGTAGGCGGCTGCCAGTGCCTTGCTAAGAAAAAGGTGGGATACAAGTTGATTAATTAATTAATTAAATAGGTGGAGGCGGCATAGGTTTTTTCACTTTTGCTAGAGAGATTCCGTACCTTCCCACTGTCCGATTTGGCAGGAATGCTCCCAAATAATCCACCCTCCTCCCATTTTTTCAGCTGCTTTGTAAATGCCCCCATGTCTCCCTCCCTCTCCCACTTTCCCCTTTTGCAGCCTACTTGACTGGGGTTGCTATAAGCCCAGTCCACAGGGCAAAATGGGCTCGTACCGGGCTAACTCAGGGGGACCAAAAGCAAGGAGAGGGCAAATGCTGCCCTTTCCAGGGGGCTCAGGGGAATGCAAAGTTTTGCGCGCGCCCCCGTCCAAGTTCCTGCGTTCTTCCTCATTAATGGTCACTTTTGACTATTAATAGTCACCAATGGCCACCCCGGCCTCCTGGGCTCCTCCGCTGAATGCCGAGGAAGGGCCGCGATCCCCTCTCCGCCGACAGCCGGGGATGTTTTTAAACTTCGCCGCCCTGGAAACACTGTTTTAAATGCGCGCCGGTGGTTTCTTTGTTTCCTGCTGGGAACCTGTTTGGGTTCCTTCAATTGCAAAGTGTCCAAACCGCTTTCCTGCAGGAAATAAACCCCGGCTGGTCCCCCGCCCTGGAAAGGAACCTGCAGCGGGGCGATTCCGGGCTTCCCACCCCCGGGGCGCCCCCGGACCTCTCTGGGCTTCCCACCCGGGCGCCCCGGTCTCTGGGCTCCACCCCCGGGCGCCCCGGACCTCTCTGGCTCCCCGGGGGCCTTGGGCCCACCCCCGGGGCGCCCCCGGACCTCTCTGGGGCGGGGGCGCACGAGGCACCCAGGAGGCGCAGCCCCAGATCGCAGCAAGGGGGGGGGCCCTGGGGGGCCCCTTGCAAGGAACAGAGGCGGGGGGCTCGGGACCCCCGAGACCCCCCCTCCCCTCCCCTCCCCTCCCCAGCCGGGCACTCACTGGAGCCGGGGGTCCCGGTCGCCGGAGAGGAAGAGGAGGCATCGCCCCCCGCCCTCGCGCGCCACCAGGCGGAGGGGCCCCGGGGGCGCCATGGGGCCGGCGAGGGGGGAGGAAAGGGGACGCGCGTCGTCACAATTGACACGTGAATGCCCGCGCGTCTCGTGTGAGCGCCCGCACGCCTCTCTCCCGTGTTCTCCTCCTCCTTTCCTTGGCAGAATGGAATGGCGAGGGGTGGGAGGGAAGCATCCAAACAACCACCACCGGACCGATTTTGCAAAGAAGGGGAAAGTTGCCTTTTGGACTACAACTCCCAGGACACACCTCCCCGCCAGTGAAGGGTTCTGGGAGTTGTAGGCTCCCGGCGTTCCTGGCGCTGCCAAAAACAAGTCATAGAGTGCGGCCATCCGGTTCGATTGGACTACAAGCCCCAGCAGGGCACACCCTCCGCCATCTGGGAGTTGTAGTCATTTGGATCTTTTTTTAAACAACAGCAGTTTTGGACTACAAATCCCAGGAGAGCCATGTTCTCCGGCCAGTGAGGAACTCTGGGAGTTGTGGTGCCAAAAAGAGGACTACAAGTCCCAGGGCGCACTCCTCGTTCTCCCTGCAAAGTGCCGGATGGAGGGTGCAGCTATAAAAGGGCGTGCCAATTGGTGACGCTCTCGAACTGCAACTCCCAGGGGCCATGGTGGCTGGGGGATTCTGGGAATTGGAGTCCTAAAAGAACAGGAATAACCCGGAGGGGGCGCGCGATGGTGAACGTGGGGCTCTCGCGCGTGGACGACGCCGTGGCCGCCAAGCACCCGGTGGGTCTCCCCTCGCGGATCGGGGCCCTGGACCCCCCCTTCCCCCTGCCCTCCCCAGCATTGAAGCCGCCAGAAACCGGGCGCAAAAAATGGGGGGTGGGCGGGCTGCATGACTTTGGCAAGGAAGGAGGGCTCGCTGTGTCTTTAAAGACATGCATTTAAAGTTATCTCTTTGTAATCAGAGTTTTGGACTGCAGGACCCGGCATCCCCGGGCTAGCAGGGTTCTGGGAGTTCTAGTCCTCAAATACAGCTTTCCCGAGCTCTACTCAAAGCCAAGGTTTTGCACTGCAGAGTCGGTGCGACGAGAGCCCCTAATGCTGGTTTTGGACTTTGCATCCCATCGTGCGCCTGAACCGTGCTGGGGAGGGCAAGATTTTGGAGAGGTGTCAGTTGTGCAAGGCGTAAGGGAAGGAGCTGATGCGCAAAAGAGCGCTTTTTGCTTATCTGTGGTTTATCGGCTGCAATGACTCGATAAGACCCCCCAGATCCCGCAGCAGAGCATCTTCGGGGGTCGGGCAGGAGGGGAGCAGAACCTCTGCCTTAAGGGGCTGCCTGCCTGTCTGTCTGCCTGCCAGGATGCTGGAGAGGCTGAGCGGGGGAGGGCAGCGGAATCCAGTTCATGCCAGCGGCGCATCAGACCCTCAACCTGAAGGCTGGTGGCTGGGGTTCTTCATCGTAGAATCATAGAAATGTAGAGTTGGAGGAGACCCCAGAGGCCATCCAGCCCAACCCCCTTCAGCCATGCAGGAACACCCCCAAAGCACTCCCTTGGACAGATGGCCATCCAGCCTCTGCTTAAAAACCTCCAAGGAAGGAGACTCCACCACACTCCATGGAGGCAGCCTCTTCCACTGCCGGACAGCCCTGAGTGTCAGGAAGTTCTTCTGGAGTTTCAGGTGGAATCTCCTTTCCTGCAGCTTGAATCCATTGCTCCTTGTCCTGGTCTCTGGAACAGCAGAAAACAAGCCCTCTCCTTCCTCTACGTGGCATCCCTTCAAATATTTAAACACGGCTATCATGTCCCCTCTTAACCTTCTCTTCTGCAGACTAAACATCTACCCAGCAATCTAAGTCTATCCTCATAGGGCTTCATGGCTTCCAGGCCCCTCACCATTTTGGTCGCCCTCCTCTGGACTTAATCAGTCAGTTTCTAGTAGGAACAATGACCCCTTGCTCTTGCTTTCAGGGGCTGCAGGAATACACCGCCTGCCAGTCTTACGCCTTCATGAAGGGCATGGGCACGTTTATCACAGGTGAGCCCCCCACCCCGGGGGATGGAAATTGGGGGTGGGCCCCTGCACCAGATGAGGCAGTTGGGTCAGGGAGCGCAGGAAAGCCGCCCGAAACCAATCTGGACTGGCCGTGGGGTTCTTTGGGGTTTCAGAGGGGAGTCTGGGCTTGGCTGTAAAACTGGGGTGGGGGTGGCTGAGAGTTGCGAGGTGCCCCTTCTTATAAGGGATGCCCCTTGCAGAATTCTCCAGGCTCCCTGAGCCGCCCTTCATAGGGCTTCATGGTTGCCGCTCCTCCTGGTGATTTGGGAACCAAAAAGCCTGTCCCTTTTTAAGGCTGGCAGGTGCCCCTCGTCGTAAGGGGCGTCCTCTATTTGAGGGTTGGGAAGCTTTTCATTTTAGAGATACCGAGGAAGATGTAAAAAAAAACCCCCCAACAACCCATATTTTGGGGTTTGGGCTGTTTACAAAGACAGAAAAGCAGGCAGTGTGTAATTTATGGGCAGAGGCAACGTGCTAATTTTACGTGGAAACAGGTAGCTTTGCTAACTGCAATCCATACATTTCATTGTTTATTTAGGTAGAAGGCAAACTTGTTAAAAGCTGCTTCCGGATGGGCAACTCTGTTTGCGGAAAGCGTGGCCACACCGGCACCCTTGGCCTGCAAGCGTTTTTCCCGGCGGCTCCGTGCCACGGCCCCTTCCCAGGCCCAGGAAGTTTCAAGGCTGCCTTTTTATCTCCCGATCCCAAAACATACCTGCTTTTTCTGAGCAGTGGGGCCTCAGACCTGCAGGAGGAATCCTGGGCTCATATTTCCACGTTTATCACAAGTTACATACATCTCAAGATCTTGAGCATCGTGTGGTGTTCTTGGTAGATTCTCCAAGTCTTCTTCTCTGCTGGAAACTCACCCCCTTGCCCACAACCAACTCTTTCTAGCTTGTCCTAGGCTAGATGTGTGTGTGTGTTTGTCTGCAAAATTGTGATATTGTGCTAATCTGGCTCTCTGTCATCCGAACAGGCTCTGGGGCAGCCTTTCTTCTTCAGAAACTCAACCGCAAGATGCCTTACCCACTCCAGTGGAACATCCTGGTCTCCTTGGGTTGGTATTGCAAGGGATTCGTACTTGAGAAATTCCTCTCCTGTGCGCCTTTGTCTTAGCTGGGCCAAACCCCAATTCTGACACAGGAGATTGTTGCAAGGGGTCGTGCTGGCAGGAAGGATCCTGAAATCCGTAGTCCAAAAAATTAAGTTTTTTCTTGGATTGTGAAATTGGCAGCCACAGGACTCTGATGTAAACATAAATGAAAAACTTGGAAATCAGCTGAATTGTTAATATTATACAATCCAAATTTAGCACTTGACTGCAGAATTCTCCCCTCCTGCTAGCAAAGATGGTGGTTCCTTTGTGTGATAACTTGGGAATCAGCTGGAACTTGGGAAGGTTACTTTATTGAACTACAGCTCCTCAAATCCACAGTGGCAGGGAGGATTCTGGGAGTGGTAATCCAAAGAATCTCACTCTCCTGCCCCTTGCTCTGGAATCTGCCATGTTTGTGTTCCCTGGGTTTTTATCTCCAAGTCAGCTTGGTTTAAAATCTTGTGCAAATCTTTCCCTGATTGCCAATGCTCTCCTTTAGTGATAGGTTCAGTCGCCAGCTATGCTGTGACCAAACGGGAGACCCAAAAATGTTCTGACTTATGGATCTTTCTGGAGACGGACCAGCAGGCCCCCCAAAACGTGTCCAAAGGTGAGCAGAGCACTGGGGAGGGTGTGAATGAAGTGCTGTGTGGCAATGAGGTTGCCAGGTATCCCTTTTGGCAAGCGACGTCTCTTATCTGAGATCCAGAAAGCTTATCCTAATGGTTTGGGCATTGGGCTATAACCCTGGAGACATGGATTCAAATTCCCCACTTGGCCAAGGAAACCCACTGGGTGACCTTGGGTGCATCACACACTCTCAGCCCCAGAAAACCCCATGATAGGGTCGCCTTAGGGTCGCCACAAGTTGGAATTGAAGGCACACAGCAGCAACTATTCTTTTCAGGTTGGAAAGCATCTCTTTTTTTATAGACCGCTATGGTATCCTGGGATTTGTAGTTTGGAGAGAGGGACTTGGAATTCTCTCCTCCGGGAGAACTCTAGCCTGTGAACCCCCAGTTCCCAAGGTCCCTTCTTGGAGACACTCCCCTCTTTGTGCGTGTGCCATTTCAGCTTCTTTATTCAAGCCACATCAAATTGAATTTTATTTGCTCCAAGCCAGGGGACGTTGTGATCATTAGAAAAAACAGCACATGCCGGCACCATAAAAGCACACTAGTACTCATACCAAAGCAATTTTATTTCCACAATGTATCTCTGGAACTAAAAGAGAAATAAACAGTATAACTGAATAGTTTTAACATTCCTGTAAGGTTACTGAGTTGGTTTTAGTACAGGTGGAGCATCGCTTATCCAAAAATCTGAAATTGCTCAATGGCTGGGCTGAGACACCTTTGCTTTCTGATGGTTCAGTGTGAACAAACTTCTGTTTCATGCACAAAATTATTTTGAAAATTGTATACAATTGGCTGTATGTGTAAGGTAATTTCATGTTGGTGGTAATGCCATGTGTGTACATAATGAGATATCTTGGGTCCCATCTCCAAAATATCCCAGCATGTGCGTATATGCAAATGCAGGTATTCCAAAATTGCAAGAATGGCAGCCGACGTATTGCTTAAGATCTTGCCAGTTGCTGTGCTCCTGAAAGGGACGGTCTGGTCCTTAGAGGTGATCCAATGCTTTGAATCACGTGGGTGCAATTCTGGATTGCCGGCTGTTTTTTTCAGGACAACTTTAATTAGCCGTCTCTGCAGATTTGGTGGTTGATAAAAAGCTAGAACTGGAGGCTTGCTGATGGCTCTAGCAAGATGTTCAGAATTTGTTAGCAATGGATTGGTTGGGTTTTTTTTAATGTTCTTGGCCTTCAAGTTGTTTCTGACTTATGGCAACCCTAAGGCGAGACTATCACAGGGTTTTCTTGGCAAGATTTGTTCAGAGGGGGTTTGCCTTTGCCTTCTTCTGGGGCTGAGACAGTGTGACTTCTCCAAGGTCACCCAGCAGGTGTTCAGACTCTGGTCTCCAGAGTCATAGTCCCCAAACCACTATGCCATGCTGGCTCCGTCTCTCTAATTATCTAATTGCCATGCAGATGGTTGGAAATCTTCCTCTTATTTTAATAACAGTTGCTAAAAAAATTGCTGTTTTTGCGACCCATAGGATTGCAATAATCAAGAAGGAGATTTGGCTGGAGGCCCTGGGTGAGATAGCAATAAAGAGACGATTAGTCTTTATTCTTTTTTTTTCTATTGCAGAGAAAGTGGCGAGTTCCAATCCCAAAGGGAAGGCAGAAGCCAGCGTGAAAAAGAACAAATATGGGGATGTTGTGGAATAGCCGGGAGTTCTGTCAGCAGAAACACAAGCTTGGATCCTGACTTCTGACCTCTTGGCTGTGCTCAGATCTTAAGGCATGAGACGAGACGGAGTCAGACCACCAAACATGGACATGAGAAGAGAAAGGTTTTGGTGCTCCTGGAATACTCCGAGGAGGGCTGTATTAACAACTTTTACAATACCCGCTATCTATGGTTTTGCAAGATATATGTCGTGGTTTGGTTTTGTTCTGGTCTGCTGACTGTAAAACTATGCATTTAAAAAAAAATCTGTTCTGGCCATCTGCTTCCAGAGATAAAAGAATTCGGCACCTCATCTTGGATTCTTCTTCTCCTTTGGGAGTGGCTGAGAAAGTGGGCATTGCTCTGGAGAGAGAAAACAGGCAGGAATTGTGTGTGAGAGAGAGATTATCCCAGGAAAAGGAGGGCGTCTGTGCCACATACTATAAGGTATTATATTATCTGCTCTTCCAGATAATATAATCCCATGCATTTAGGAAAAAGAGTGTGCCGTGAGGGATACGACACGGGGTACCTTTCTGAATCATTTGAGAAACTGATTTGGAGAGAGCAGTGATATGTTTGGTTGCATAGGAAGATCTGAGTGAGAAATGCAAAGGAGAAGAAACCCAAAGAGCCATAAATGCAAAAGGGAGTCTTCTCTTACCATCTCGACCCGGGTACTTGATATCCGTTTTGGAGAATCCCAGTGTTTGGACGTGATCCTCAAACTTTTTCTTCAGGCTGTCTGACGCTTCTGTTCCCCGAGCTTTGGAGAGGCACAAAGAGGTCAGTAAAGCTGTTGGTTTGCAGCTCAGATGCAAAAGCTCGACTCAGACAATCATCCAAGGCAGAAGCGTTTGGACCTGAGATGCCAAGGACTGAACATTGAATGCCAGACCCCAGGGCTATACACAATTCTTCTGGTACACCCATCCACCCCTCTCTCATATTTCCAAATTGCATATCAGGGGGGGCGTAAATCTTCATAAGTTTAGTTCTCACACATAAGAAGAGTATTTTTACCATTTTTTCTCCTGGTCATTGAACACTGCACGGGGTTAGAGGACTGTTCACAATTTGGAACTTACTCTGTGCGAAAAAATAAAAATGCATGCATGGGATTTTCTGCCTGTAAAACAAGTTCCCTGCAGGGAAAATCAGTTTTCTGCAGAGAAAGTCTTTTTGTGTAGAAATGTTACTTTCTGTGCAGAAAATACTGAAACATTATTTTTGGTATGCAGACATTTTCTGTGCCAAAAATGTCACATGCATCTTTTATGCAAAGTAAGTCTTGTATTGATAAGATTCTCACTTCTCTAGGATTCTCCTCTTCAGAGTTTCCTGGCACTTAAGAAACCCTCATTGTTTGACCATTTTTTGGAATATTTTTGAATATTCTTCCCATGTCTACTTACTAAAGAGAAACACGCCAGAGTTGCCAGCAGTCTCAGCATGGAGGACCAGGTAGCTGCTATAATCTGTCTCCACAACGTGGATCGTGCTCAGGTCCCCATTTGCATCTGCAACCACACAAAACATGAGTGATTTACCCATATTCCACTTGGTATAATAACATTTCCAAGGAAAGGATCTAGAGAAGGTCAGAAGCACCTCGTGATGATGCCAGGATACCCAACAGGCGAAGGCATGGGTGGATGAATCCCTGGTCCTTGGAAACCTTTTCCTACTCTATTCTTTGGTGCATTTCCAGCAAATTTGCTCAACCAAGGTGGTTTCCCCCAAAGCCGTTGCAGGCCAGCATTTCCAGAAGCCCCAGAGATGGGGGGGGGGCAGCAGGGTTAGGAAAACATCAGCAAAGATTTCCTAAAAGCACCGGGCAACCAATTTGCAACCGCCCAGCTACCCCTTTTGACTTTCAGTGGCATTTCTGCAAGCACGTCCTTCATCTCTGTATCTCCATCTATAATCCCCTCCATTTTATTCTTGTCCCCCCAGCCCTGAAAGCTAAAAAGAAAGCAATTATCTCCAGATAACCTTAATGAGGGAGGCCACCGTGGGTAGTACTCACGGAAAACATTGAATACACCGGGCCGGCCAGCGTTTCTGTATCGGAAGTCAATGAACCGGCAGGCGAGTCTCCTGGACGGGTGAAATGGAGAATCAGAAGTTTTGATCTGAATTAGACAACCTTCTCTCAAAATAAGGTGTGAGGAACCTGCTTTGTCTTTCTCAACCCAATTTTTTGAGAACTCGAAATCGTAGGCAGACTAAACCAACGCCAGCAAGAGAGTCTGTTGGGGCCCTTTTGGTGACTTGGGAGTTGGCCAGGGTGCATGAGCCCCTCAAAGACCCCCCCCCGTTTCAGCCCTGGCCGATACTCACACAACGAAGTTCCTTCCGACAGAGAGGTCTCCTTTTCTCATGGGGGAAATCTGGATTTCAGGTCCCACAATCAACTGGTCCTCTCCTTTCACCGCCATGGCAACGCGGTGCCAAAACCCCTCCATCTGGGAAGAAGGGGTCCCGGTTACTCCTCCAAGGAGGCACAAAGCAATCTGCTTCCATGCACCCACTTTGGGGGGGGGGTCTGCATTGCATTGTTAGAACAGGGTGATCCTATATGGCCCCATTCCTATGGAATTCTGGAACGGGTAGTTTGGTGAGACTTTGATTTCTCTGCTAGACTTGTTGTTGCATGCCTTCAAGAGGGTGACCTGAAGGCAAACCTATCGTGGGGTTTTCTGGGGCTGAGAGTCTGTGATGCAGCCAGGGTCATCCAATGGGTTGAGTGGGGAACTGAACCCTGCTCTCCTGGTTTGTAGTCCGATGCTCAAATGACGAAACCATGTTGGTTCTCTGCTAGAGAGCTCTGGTGAATCTCCCCAAACTAAAGCTCCCAAGCTACCCTAAGAGAGGAACGGAGAATCACATCAGGGTACCTGGTATGTTCTCCAGGTATGTTTAGCTCAAGACATGCCACATTTAAATATTTGAAAGGATGTCCTATGGAAGATGGGGAAGGCTTGTTTTCTGCTGCTCCAGAGATTAGGACATGGAGCAATGGAGCCAAACTTCAGGAAAAGGGATTCCACTGTTTAGCAGTGGAGCTCCTTAATTCCTGCCTGCAGTGGGGAATTTCCTAGTAAAAGAAATGCAAGAGACAGTGGGGTTAATGACTATAACACACCCTTTTTCTACTGATCCCCCCATTTCTTCCTTCCATCAGAGGAAGCCTCTCCTGCAGGGGGACCCTTCGTTCCCAGTGCAAGAGGAAGCCTTTCAAAACCCCAAAACGGCTCCTTGTCTTTCCCCACGACTGGCAGAACGAGTTTTTCCACGGGGTTAAAAACACAAAATAAATCATATCACGCCAGAGAAGTAAATTGGACAATACATCTCTATGCAGAGTGGCGGCATCCGGTTTTTTATGTCCCTGAGGGTGGGGTGCTTTCTGGCTCAGGACTTTCATCATAACTTATTTTGCAAATTTAGGGGTCACCTTGGGTCACTCTCTCTCTCTCTCTCTCTTTCATAGTCGTCCTGCTTCACAGGGCTGTTGTGATGATAAGGGAAGGGAGGAAAAGCAGAGCTCTGCGTATGCAAGAGCTTGGAGAGGTGGCTTTGGGGTAACTACACCTCCCAGCATCCCCCAACCAGCTGGACTGGTAGGGATCCAAGCTGGAAAACAATTTGGTATGTACGTACACATTGTACATACATTGGGGACATACATTGTCACACTGGGGACAAAATTAATTATTAACCAAAACCAGTTATTTAACAGAACTAATTAGTAGTTGAACATTTACATCTCTGTTTATTCCCTGCCCTTTCTTTGCGCAGCTCTGCCCTTTTTAGGGGAAAGACCCCCTCCACCCCGGCCAACTTCTGGGAATTGCTTACCCTTTTGTAGTCAAAACCCGGCTGCACGGGGATCCCGGCGGCCAGATGGGACCCCGGGGAGGATCAGGCCCAGGACCAGCACCACTGCGGCTTCCATCGTGGATGATGGGTCTTCTCTCTTTCTCACCAGCAACTGGGGACCCAAAAGAATGAAGGAAAGTATTTACTTTGCAAAGTCCTTCCTGCGGTGCCGTGCTTTTCAAGTTGATGATTTAAGGCACCCCAAATTAACCCTCTCCTATGATTTTCTTGGAGAGATTTATTCAGTGGGAGGTTGCTATCCTTGCTTTCCTCTTTGGACGGAGAGAGTGACTTGCCCAAGGGCACCCGGTGGATCCCTGTGGCCAAGTGAGGATTCGAACTCTGGTCTCCCAGAGCCCTAGTCTAGCACTCAAACTGTTATCCTGCCCTGGCAAGATGACTTCAGAAGAGGTTTGCCTTCCTCTGAGGCTTGTCTCAAGTCACCTTGTGGGTTTCCATGGCCGAGTGGGAATTCGAACCCAGGTCTCCTGGGGTCCCTAGTTTGACACTCAAGCCACAACACCACCCTGGCTCCCTAAAGCTCCCTCTCCATTCAGTGCTCCCTGCTGGCTTTATAGCAGAGTCTCCCATGCAAATCCAATTAATGGAGGGGAAAATGAGGAAAAAACCTCAGCCTTCCCACAGGGAGAGGGAGATAATGCGGGAATAATGTGGGCCAAAAGAGAGACCGAGCTACCGGGTGCCCATTCCAGGGACGAGACGTTCCAGGAAGAGAAATTCCTTTCCAGGTTGTTGCCTGTCTGTCGCCCTCCTTCTGCCCCCTCAAAGCCGGCCGAGAAGGGGATGCTTTTCTGCATCTAATTTGCAACCGTAATTTTCAGTCCCAGATCCATAGTCCCCAACCAGGGTATGCCCAGGGACTTAATGGGTTTTACATAAGTGTTGGCCAACCAGCAATCCATTTAGGGGGTCCAATCCAAGAGGGCAAAGCGGCCCAGTGGTTTGGGCACAGGACTGTGGCTCTTTGGGAGTGCGAGTTTTCCCCACTTTGGGCAAGCCACACTCTCTCAGCCTCAGAGGATGGCAAAGGCTAACCTTCCCTGAACAATAAACCTTGCAAGGAAAAACTCATAAACGCTAGAAAACTGTTCCTCCTTACCTTCTTGCTGCTGCTCCTGGTGCCGTCTCCTTGGGCAGGAGATGGATTTGGTGCCTTAAATAGCACAGCAGCCTTTGGGGGAGAAGAGGAAGACTTGGACGGCAAACCCACAAATTAACGTTGTCATTAAGGGAACGCTGGCGCACAGCAAAGCCACAACCCTCCGCCGCAACGGCGTCTGGCCCTGGCTGTTTGGCCGGAAAGTTGACGGGGATTTAGCCCATTTCACAACAGGGTAAAACTAAGGAGCGGCGCCTGGTTTCTCTGAAGGGCAGGGCGTGTTCCCTCTGGGAGGGGAGAAGGGAGGCATCGCGGCTTGGAAGAGGAAAGAGGGCTATTTTTAAAAAATATAAGTGTCACATCAGGCTGAGAATGCAGAATGGAATCCAGTTGGTTTGCATGAACCTGGAATCTCCTCTTTCCCCACGACCGGACGAGGGCCGGGTTTCCACACCAAGGTTGCAAGCAGGCGTTTCTTCATCTGGAGGGACACACGGACTGGGCCACACGGTATTTCGTGCAGGTATTTAGTACCCAGTGTGGTGTAGTGGTCTGAGCATTGGACTTCGGGTCTGGAGAGTTGGGTTCAAATCCCTGTTCACCGGGAGACCCTGGGCAAGTGATTTTGGCAAGCAGGGCCTGCGACATTACCTGTCACCCCCTCCTCCAGACCCCCCGTTCCTGAGGATCAGCGAAGCCCACATTAGTTGGACATGGAAATGGATTTCCCAACAAGGATGTGTTACTATGAGTTATCCCTGTGGAAGTCCAAAGTCATGCTTTGGTCATGAGCAGGCAAAAGCCGTTAGCTTTGCAAAAGAGCCGCTCCTGGTGGAAGTGAGGACACTTGGAAATTATTTTAGATCGACAAGCTGATTGCATTTTTTGGAATCTCCGTGGGAGCATTGCTAAAGACTGTCCTGCATTTTCAAATTGTGCATGACCCCTCTGCCCTTGCATCTTCAACACGTGGGACCTCGGCAAGCCAGAAACCACTTGGAGGTCCACAACAACAGTGTTTACTAGTAATTCTAGAAGGATTAATTAGCTCCATCTGCAACTAAGAATAATGATTTCTTTTTCTTTTTTAATTATAGGTTGGCTGGGGTTGCATAAGAGCCATTTTTTGCTTTGGTGAGTCACATCCACAGCTTTAGTTTAGCAATGTGTTTTAGTTTTAAGGGTGTTTAACTTTTTTCTTTCTGTCTGCACTTCCTTTTTCTAGACATGTATTTCTTTGATTAGGAGCCGGTTTGTGTTAAAGCTAAGAAACAAATAACTGGGGGGGGGGCGGAATGCATAGGAACGGACATCGCAGAGATACTGTTTAGTCTTTTTAATCGGGAGGGGATCACAGACTCCGGGCCACCAAGGTAACATATAATAAGGTAAGATGAATGTGCGATAGCACCTAAGAAGCTTTCCCTTGACCCTCTTGTCTTTGGGCGGCTGTTTTGGAGTGGTTTTGCTCTCCTTGTGCGAATGCAGGCGACGTGCCGAGGGAGGATTGAGCTGGCTGGAAAACACACAAAAAACAGAGAAGAAAGGCGTTGCAATGATACCAAAATGGTTTCGAAGGCGGAGGGAGCTCAACATTGGCAGGCAAGTTATTAATTTTAATTATTTGCAGGTATGTTTCTACAAAACTATGAAAACACACACTCCTTCCCCTCCTCCCCCAGCAGATGCTGGAAACCATCTGCGTGCCATGAAAGCAATAGCAAAATAATGGTCATTTGGCACCCTCTGGATTAATAATTCCTCATCTATATCTGAGCCTTGGGGGTGCAATTTTGCAGAGCATTTCGGGGAATGGACTTAATCCCCCAAAGT
This sequence comes from Ctenosaura bakeri, assembly GCA_948474755.1. NCBI lineage: Eukaryota > Metazoa > Chordata > Lepidosauria > Squamata > Iguanidae > Ctenosaura > Ctenosaura bakeri. Next base: position 53,587 of record CAOLHI010003914.1, on the reverse strand, counting down.
CTACTTGTGGGGTTTGAGCCCTCTCCTGCTCCCCTCTTCCAGGATCCGTGAATATGGTGCTCTTTTTGCTTTTACATCGTATTTTATTAACGTTAATGCAGACAAACTGACTCACAAAAGGATAATCTACATTCAGGGGGAAAAATGGAAAAAGAAAAAAGAAAAGAGCTATAGATAAGCAATATATTGCATTGTTGTTGTGTGCCTCCAAGTCATTCCTGACTTATGGAGACTCTAAGGCAACCCTGTCGCAGGGTCTTCTGGGGCTGAGAGAGTGTGACGTGTCCACAGTCACCCACTATGCAATGCTGGCTCATATGTACAATGTGCATGTACAGCTGAAGCTTCACTAAGCTAATCGAATCTAAACTAATCAATTAGCATAGACACAACCTAACTAATGACCAATTAGTACACGAAAGAACTCTGCTCTCCCTGTCACATGTTAGGGAGAATATCCCAAAAAAGAAGATGTTAGCAGTGTTGGCCTCCCTTGCAAGACTGTTGTGAGAACAACAAGGCTGGTGTATTCAGAGTAGCCCCCGAACGGGTTGTGCAAATGCTAAGAATCCTCATTAAAGATGCAGCAGTGCAGATCGAAGGCACACACAGACACACACACAGAGTACAGAAGCCAACACTTTGCGTCTTGATTCCAAAGGCTTTTTAAATTGGTGCTTCCACACAACTCAGGGTGTATAATGCAACCCAGTCTTCTCTGTCCTGCCCCATCTCTCTAATCTTTATCCCCAATTTTTGCAAAACAGAAGGCAGAATCTGGACTTCTTGCTCTGCCAGCTCCACACACAGTTCCTAGTTTCTTGGGCTTTACCTACACTGCACGTGGTCTTCGGCACTGACCTGCAGAAGGAGAGAGAGAGACATCCATCAGCATTCAGAGAATTTTGGGTTGTGGACCACTTTTTAAATATATATTCAATCATAAAAACAGCCACAGCTGGCATTCTGCATGGGTCTCCATAAATGACTTTACACATGTGCAAAATTGAACTGAATTGTTTTGCAGCATCCGTGTGCTGCAATGACATGGCAACACATGTGGGCCTCCATTGGGCAACGGTGGTGCCACTGGCCACTCTTACCCGTTTGAGGATTGTAGTCGATCTGTTTTGGCTTGAATCCCCACTTCAAGGCCTGCTTTTTCAGTTGCTTTTTCACCTTTCCGGATACCCGTTTTCTCCTGGCTTAAGAGGCAAAGGAGACATCCTGTGAGTGCTGGAGAATTCATGGCCACAAGGGCTGGTTAGTGGGAAGGGGAGATGCATACTTGCCACCCAGGAGATTGATAACAACCTGGCCTAAAAATGGACACCCCTCGCCACCCCAGTGACTGCAAAAAATTCATGCACATCCCCTAAAGGGTCTTTGGGAGCAAAAGTTGTGAGAGTTTTGTTGGGGAAGGTGAAGTTGGGGTGCAGACCTCTAATGGGGTCCCCTGGTTTCTGACACTTATTTTCATATACTGGCTGGTTTTGAGTTAAGAGAACAGGTTCCAAAAGTTTTATTTAAAACAGCAAAGAAATGGCAGCACATTTTGGCAACTGCCAAGACTAAAGAGCCATTGGATTTGCAGTATCTTGCAAGCAGTAACATTGCAAATTAGCATGCACTAGCATTCTGTCCGACGGCTAATTAACACAATTCTTTTTCCCAGACTCTCACGCAGCCAGCCGACTGCCTGACCTTGCAGCTGCATCCTTATCAGGGATCGTTAAAATAACATTCCCTTGTTCCCAGCACACTTTTTCTCACTTGACTCCATCATCCCCTTACAATGCAATGAAGCCCATGTTTCAAACATCAGGAAGAGCAAAGCCAACCCAAAACTTGCCCACACACAGTTTAGAAGTCCCCCCGCCGGCACTCTTGGCAGCTTTCAATAGCCCATCACTCGACTACAATGGCCATCATCCCCAGACAACGCAGCAACAGACCCGACCCTTTCTGGAGCACATACCGTACAGAAACAGGGCCGTGTTGGATCCTCTCTCAACCCGGGTGATGTGGTAGGTGTCATAATCTGTCTCCAGAAACCGAATGACGTCCTTGCCATCTGTAGGGAAGCAAGAGCACAAAAGAGCCAGGCATGGTGCGACTCCCATGTGTCCTTCCGAGATTTTCCCAGAGGAACCAGTGATGCTCAGCTGAAATGCAAACGTATGCATCCCGGCCCCCAAAGAAAGAGGGGGGAAATGAGGCACATTTGCATCCCATTTCCATGTGCACCTTGGCTTTGGGAGGTTTGAAGGACCCTGGTCTCCCTATATGGGCTTCTGGAGAGGCCCTTCTCTCCGCCCTGCCACCTTCTGAGGCTCTTTTGGTGGGAACATGGCAGGCAGGACCTTCTCTGTGGCTGCTCCAAGACTTTGTGCCTCTTCCCAAAATGGCCACATCCTTGCTCTCCCTCCATCAGCAAGCTAAAAGCAAGCTTACAAAGTGACCGGGATGGGCTATTCATACTGTGTAGTGCTATTTTTGAGGTGCACCAGATCCCACATGATTTTGGAAGCTAAGCAGGGTCAGCCATGGTTAGCACTAGGATGGGAGACCACCAATGAAAACCAGGTGCTGTAGGCTCTGTTTCAGAGGAAGGGGCTGGCAAAACCACCTTTCCTTGCCTAAGAAACCCTGTGAAAAATTCATAGCGTCACCATAAGTCAACAGGGAATGCCTTTTAATGCGCCATGTGGGTCTTTCAGAAGCCTGTTTATGAGAGGAGAGATCGGGATGAGTTCCTTCACCAGGACCAATTTCACATCCATTTTCATCACCAAATAGCCTCTATTCCCAGGTTAAAGAGGATTTACATGTTCCATGTGTGTCACACTCACCTGATGTCTGGAAAGATTTCTGGAAAGCGTGCAAATTTTTTCTTTCTTCTTTGCACTTCCTCTTGCTGGGAAAGAAAGGGGAATATGGTCACTTGTGTCAGCAACTGCCTCTTCCCACCACACCCTTGGCCCTTGCCATGCTGGTTGGGGCTTATGGGAATGGTTGTAGGTAGAATTGGGGGAAATCCACCAGGTTCATTTTCTCCCATTTTCACATTTTTGGAACCTTTCTGTCCCAAAAACACATTTGCAAACAGCACCAAATGTTTCACCAATGAACTGGACCTGAAATTCTTCGCCATCTGTTCTGGCCAGTTCTAAGAGAGGTGGCTGTTTTTCCTGGCATAGAGAAAGCTACGTTGTACCTTCCTATCATGGAGACATTACAGAGGAGGAGCCTCTCAGATCAAAAAGGTGGCAACTTCAGTCCAGCACCTTGAATGTGCCAAGATCCAAGCCAAGACCTTTAAAAAGAGCTTGGAGTCATTACTTTTTTTTAAGAGTCCAGAATACCTCCAGCTGGGGAACGCTGTACAAAAAATGAGCAACTTTCCCCAAGCTCTGTTTAAATATCCATCAAAAATGGGCAAAGTATTTGGAACAGAACCCTAAACACTAAGGATAAGAGCAAACTGGATATTATGAGTTGAGGAATATTTACAGTGGGGGGAAATCTCAATAAAATTCAGGCATGCTTATTGGTCCTTTGTTTGGTGCAAAGGAGTGATTGAAATATATTTTTGGCTAAGCAGAAGGGTTTCCTCTCCCTGGTTTGCAGTCCCATGAGCAGAGGGACAAGGCACGGAAAGAAAAGATCAGAAAGCCAAGCGTTTGCAGTTCCCTTTGCAAAGGACAACAGAGGGGTGACCTGCCTAGATCTGGAATTTAATATCACGAGTGCAAGTAAAGACCACCGCAGCTCATGAGAACTTACTGAGGGATCTTCTTCACAAGGACAAAGTCTTCGTGGCTGATGGGCTCTATAGTGTACGCATAGACCGCCTGCTTCAGCGGCTGCTCTTTCACCACTCCAATGGGGTACCATTTCCCAGCAAGCTAGAACAAGAAGGAAGGTGCCCGGGATCAATTTGCTATCGGTCAAATTCTTTGCCGCTTTGCATTTGTGCTGAGAGTTTTGAACAGTCCGGAAGCAAAGGGGTCCCCGAGGCAATGCCTGCTTCTTGGGGGAGGCGAGGAGGCCCACGGGGAGCTCTCTCCAAAAAGGGTGAGAAAGAGCCAGAAGTAAAATTCACAGACTTTTGTTCAAAATCCAGACCTGGAACATTTTGTGATGGAGACTATAATGTCCGCCTTTCCCCATCACAAAGGGAGACCTCCCATGTCAAAAAGAAAGGTCATCGTGGGATTAGATCTGCCCAAGAAAGACCTCCAGTTGACTTTGCATAGCATTTAATAGCTCCAGTTTGGGGGAACGGGCTTAATAAAGGAAGGCTGGGACCTCCCCTCGATTTTTCTCTGCTGGTTCTGGGTCCACAGAAGCCCAAAGGCCGTTGACCCTCACTCTCCAAAACTGGAGGGCTAAAAGAAAGACAAATTCACCGATATCACAGTGGCTTCCTGGCATCTCTGATCAGCTGCATAAGAGAGAAATGTTCTATTTTGCTGCAGCCACCCTTTGCTTCCTTGGTTCAAAATGCAAGAACCAGTGCAGGGAAAAAGCAGCCAGGGGAGGAAGTATCTTTCTGCAACTTTGCACTTAAATCCTGTGGATTTAAAGATCCTGTCGCTGTTACCTTTTGGACATCAATCTCTGGCTGAGCCAGAAGGCCGGATTGATCCCCGTGCAACCACAAGTAGACCACCACGATCCTCCACAGCCGTGCGGCTTCCATGTTCCAAAACGGTCCCTCCTTCGCACCAGCTGGGGGACGGTTTGCAAAGAGGTTTCAGCCCTTCGATGATGCTGGACTTTGTAAGTTTCCAAAGAGGACCCAGGTCGACCCACCACACGAGTGGGAAGCCTTTTATTCAAGGAAGTCAGAGAAAAGGTTATTTTCAGAGTTGTTTTTCACAGGTGGGTGCCGTTGGAGAACGGCTGTACGCCGTGTCCTCCAGGGCGTTATCTGGAAGAGATCAGTTGTACCAAAATGCCCCAGCTATTTTCTGCTCACTCGTCCAAAGCTGGGAGCCCTTTGAGTAGCAATCTAAGGTTGCTCAGGGATGTGGACGTTCCAGTGCATCACCAAGATATTGCCTCTGGATTTGGATTTGTGATGTCAGCTCTTGGAAAGTTAGGTGGCTTCAAACAGAGTCTACAGCGCCTGGTATTTTCTGGTGGTCTCCCATCCAAATACTAACCAGGGCTGGCCCTGCTTAGCTTCCAAGGTCGGACAGTATCTGATGATCTGCAGGGTATTGAGCATTGCTTAATTCAACATTGAGAGGCAGCGTCGTGCAGTGGTTTGAGCACTGGACTACAGTTCAATGCCCTGCTTGGCCACGGAAGCCAATTCCACCCAAGTATTTTGCAAGATTCTTCCAGAGCAGACACAAGAATGCAGCCCAGGGATGCTCTTTGGGGATTTGCTTATTTTTTTAAGTGGGGTGACAGAGGCCAAGAAGGAGATCCTTTTGGAAGATGGTGGAAAGGAAACAGAAAGGATCTGAGCACCCTGGTGCGTGACCGACTTCCAATTTTCCCTGCAAAAAAAAAGAAAAATTTGGGGAGAGAGAGAGAGAGAGAGAGAGTTTTCTGCTTTATTCAGATGTTTGAGCACAGCTTGTAGAAATATACTCCAATATCATGACCACACGCACCACAGTCCTCCCATTTTCTCAGATTTTACCTGATTTGTGCCTGATGGGCTTCACCATCCATGAACCTGTCCTTGCTTTGCAGTGCCTGGGGGACATTTGGGCCCCTTCGGCCCTTCAATGCCGCTTGGCTTTACCCCCTTCGGCTGAGTATCCCGCCTCAAAGGCCACGCAAGCCACTCTGCTCCGGGTGAAATATGCCGGTTTTGCAAGAGACAGAGAGAGAGAGAGAGAGAGAGAAAGAGAGAGATTCTTTTTGGAAGCAGTGGCTCACTTGTGGTGGGTGTTAGTTGGAGAACTTTGGAACATGTTGTCCACCACAGTCCACCACATCCCATGGAGTCAGATTATCAATGGCTCAGTTGCTAAAGGAAGAGCTTGCCTTGTCTCGGGTCATTGCCCAAACCTCTTGTGCTTCTGATACCATCAGTGTTTGTGTGTCCCTTGCGTAATAGAGAAAAACACACAGGATCAGTCCTCATTTCTTCCCAAAGCTGTCCAGCTAAAAAGGGGCTTGTGCATGGATTTTTTCCTACTGTTTCCTCTTGGGCTCTGTATTTCGTTTGCTGTTGCTCTGTGCGTTCGTTTAACTTTTGCACCACTACCTTGGGAGGAGCCTCCACGTCACTGACTCAAAAGTGCCACTAGTTGTGGACGGTTCCAGGGCCTTGACCGCCTCGATCCGGCCTTGCGTGGAACCCTTGGTTGAGACATCGAGGAGCGTGTTTTCACGTTTGCAGAGTTACACAGTAGCTGCGCAACAACACCTTGAACTGAATGCAGACATTCTGCATGGGACAAACTCATCCAACTGCGTCTTAATTATTAATTAATTCGTTATTAATGAGAAACAACAGATGATCTTGGAGAGCAGCCTCTCCAAGCTTTTGCTTGAGCCTCCTGGGAAAAGCAAGATTCCCCTCCCTCCTCCCCTCCGTTCCTGCGGAAATAATTGAGTGCAAACTCATTTTTCCACCTTTGTAGAAAACTGAAGCAAGCTGAAGACAAAGTGGGGAATTGGAAGGAGGAGAGAGAAACTGGGACGTTTTGAAAGCAAGTGAGAATGTGCAACGGCAGCAGATTAATCGGGACTGTCTTGGCCGAATTGGGACCAATGGAGGGTCCCCAAAATGAAGGGAGAGGAGGGTCAAGGAGCAGAGCCTGACTGGTGTTGGCCCCAAGGGCAAGCGAGGCTCCAGATTTCTGGCCCCTGCATTTGCACATACCAAAGACACACATGTACCCAACATCCCCCACCCCCAAAGTGTAAAACAGTGGCAATTCTGCTTGTTGCTTGTGGCATGCGACCCATCTCTCTTTCACCCTCCTCTTTCCCAGATCATCTCAAAATGGAAGGGTTGGGGATTTGGGGAGCCACTTTTCTCATGCATTACATTGAGAGAAAAAGAAAAAGAGGAAAAGAGAGAGAAATCCTTTGTAAACTTTGCTGTAGCATCTTGGAGTGTCCTTTCACCAGACATGCAAGAAGGCAGCCCAGGGGTGTTGTTTTGGGTCTTTCCATTTATTTAAAACAGAATTAGAGAGCCCAGGAAGGAAATCCTTGTGGCGGATGGTAGGAAAGAGTGGGGAACGGAGCCCCACAGCCACCTCTGGGCCCCGCTGGAAGGTGTACAGACTGAGCTTCTGGCATTGGAGGGTTTTTCCCTGCAAAAGGAGAAAGAGAGATCCTGAGAGCAGCCCTTCTGTTTTAATCCATGTTGAATCTTTTATGGCACAAAAAGGAGGCAGGGAGGGAGAAATGGGGCAGCACCATTAAGACCAGCTGGTTTTTATTTTAGGCTGACCTTTCTTAGATGTAAACCCGCTTCCTTGGATGCAGTAAAACGTGATAATAAATGCGCAGGTATAAAACATTTATGTCATCGTGGGGAATGGGTGGGACAGAATGCAACAAGATCCAGAAAGATGCAAATCATGTCCCTGGCTCTAAAATTTTAATGGGCAGGTGAGGCGATACAGATCTTTCAGGTGCCCTGTTGGTTAGGTTTCCTACGTGAGCACGAGTTGATCACGGGAAAGGGCTGCAAGACCTGCCTCACCTTACACGGGACTTTGGAAATTTGGCACAAGAGAGACGATTTGCACCTTTCTGTATCCTCTTATGTTCCATCCTGATGGTAACTAACTAAGTGCTCTTAGGGGTTCTGGAACGAAATCTAATGGAGGGGGGGGAATCTTTGTTCGATATGACAGTCTTTTAATCTTCTTTCCTTCTCTATTAATTAAAAGACACAGCTCCAAGGATGTTTCGTCTGCCTACCTCCCCTCTTACCATTTTACTCCTTTCAGGAGAAATATGCAATTTCCAAGCAATTTCCAAAATTGCAGACCTGAAATCTGCCTTTCAGGAGCTGGTGCTGGAAAGCTGCATTTCCAAAATGTGTGGGCTCCCTTCTTCTCTGCAGCTGTAAAGAACTGCTGCTCTACTGAGTTGTGAATTTCTTTCCAAGTGGGATCACAAAATTGGCTGGGGATTTTGCAGTGGACTCCCCGGAAACCGACATTGACACCCCACACCCCACTCTCAACTTGTGTGCGGTTTACCTAACTTCCAGCCGGCGGGTCAGTGCACATATCTGTGAAGGGAAAGAGAAGAAGATATGAAATTATCTGCTCCTGGGAGCCGAACCTGACAAGGTTGCCAGCTTTTAAAAAGGCCGTGCTACTGTGCTCTGAAAATCATGACCGGCAGACATTTGCAAGCGGAGAGAAACCGTAATGCTTATTTTCATATCGTTAGAAAATATATCCAACTGAGGATCTCTGGGGGCTGTTGCTGTTGACATTTTTCCAGCTAATTGCCTGCCCGCTTCCACCTTCTTCTTTTATTTTCTTTTATTTTGTCAAGACTTGGTGCAAGGCTATTTGCAACAAAACCTATCCCATCCCCATTTACTTCTATTTCTTTGGCTGTTTCTCTGTTTTTGCATTAAAGACTTTAGATACCTCTTGGAAAACACCTTGCGGGAAAAAACCCACACCTTTTTTGGGGAGTGGCTGTCCACAAAACATATATTCCTTTTGCTGCTCCAATTTTGTACACTTAGCAAGGCGAGGGGCTTCTTCCCTTCACAGAAATCCAAATCCTCCTCCCGTCTTACCCATCTCATGACGATAGAAGAGGCGCTCCGGGTTAAAATCCAGCTTTTCAACAAAGGTCATAAACCTTTGCTTCACTTTGTCTTGGACGTCTTTCTGCCGGCCTGAAGAAGACAAAAAGGAGGAGATGCCCTCAGGAATTTTGGTCGCTTCGCTGTCCTACTCGTTGCGTCCTGATGACCACCCTGGGCACCTACCGTACAGATTGAGGAAGACGATGCCCCCGGTCATGTAATGGCTGATGAGGTAGGTGTCGTAGTCCGTGTCCACCACGTGTACAGTGGCCATGCCGTCTGCAGAAGGGGAACCAAAGTTATAAAACCCAAGGTCTCTTGACCAGCCCGACTCCCATAACTGGTCCTGCAACTCCCAACATCGCTGACCAGCCTCCTCTCCAAACAGGAGGGTGCAAGAGAGTTCTCCTTTACCCGCAATCAGATCATTTTTTTGCACGGGGGAGACTATACATTTCATGCACCTGGAAGGTGGCATCAGGACTCCCCCAAATAAGTCTAAGAGAGTTTGAGAGAGACCCACGGACAAGCCTCCTGTACTGGGGCCCCTTTGCTGCTGAGCACCCCTCCTCCCTCCTCCGACCCCCCAGATGGAAAAACCCCTACTTTTACCTTCCAGGCTGTAGATGCCAGGAGTCACTGCTTTCAAAGGAATCTTTTTCACCTTGCAGTTTGCAAATCTGGAAAGGAAGGGAGTTTGCAGTCGGTGCCTTCAGGTCAACTCTGGCTCAGTGGTAGAGTTTCCTTGGCAAGGATTTGCTCAGAGGGGTTTTGCTTTTGCCTTCCTCTGAGGCTGAGAGAGCGTGACTTGCCCAAGGTCACCCGGGGGGCTTCCATGGCTGAGCAGGGAATTGAACCCTGGACTCCACGGTCATCGTCCAATGCTCAAACCGCTGTACTGCCCTGGCTCTTTGAACTCCGAATATAATCAGCTGATCCCATTTGGGAGAAAGGCAGAACATAAATCCAAATTAATAAAGGGATAGATAAATGTTCTGGTCATAGTATTGTGTGATGGTGCAATGAATGAACTCCGTTGCAATGCTGTGTGTAATTGTGGAAAGTGCCTCTTTGCACAGGGATAACGGAAGGCAAGCACACACATGCACACCTAGAGCACCGTTGTTGGGCACCAGCGACAAACTCACCGGGGGATTTCGACTTTGAGAAGAACGTCTCCGTCCTTCTCGGGCTCTATTGTGTAGGCGTAGATCGGCCTCTGCATGGCTTCGTGTTTCGCTGTAATGATGGGATACCATTTCCCAGCAAGCTGGAGAGAAAGAAAAAAGGAAAAATAAAAAGTCAGGATCTGACGTCAAAAAGTAAAAAAATGCATTCAGTAGAGTGCAGGCAGCGCTTTCCAAAGGCACTCGAGGCAACAGGGGCAAACTCTTGGGTACCAACTCTGGACCATCTCTCAAGAGAGCGAAGGCGTACCAAAAAAATCCCCAAACCAAGAGGGCTACACATAAAGGGTGGCAATGAGAGCTTTCACAAGGTTTAGAAACTTCCCCTCATTCGCTTCAAGTTTCCAGGGATAATAGTCCTTATGAAAGACCCCATGAGGTGCAGTGGTTTGAGCATCGGACTTCAGGGCTGGAGAACACGGTTCAGATTCCTGCTCAGCCATAGAAACCCACTGGTAGACCTCGGGCGGGTCATACTCTCTCGGCCTCAGAGGACGGCGAAAGCAAAACCCCTTGCACAAAGCTTTCCTGCCACAGGTATGCCTTAGGCTCTCCATAGGTTGGAAATGGCATGAAAGCAAGTCATCCGTGGTCATTATTTTTGATATCTTAGTGTCCAGCTAAATAACCCTGCCTTTCCCACATCCCTCCCTATACTTGCCTTGTTTACATCCAAATTTTGCTGCACAGGGATGTTGTCGGCAGCACAAATTGCACACAAACAGGAAAGTGTGATGCTCAGGAGCGCAGCCTTCATCTTTGCAAAAGGGGCTTCTTTGCAGCACCAGCCAAAAAAATCTCTTCCCAAAGGTTCGAGACTTCTCACTCTCGCCTCACATTCCCAAAGTTTATCCGTACTGCAGGAATCCAGTTGTGCTATTAAAAAACAAAATGCATAGAGAGGGATTAATCAAATATTTCCAGGTTTGTTCCCTGCTTCTTAGCTCACTGATTTAGAATGTGTTCTAATTTTAGTTCAAGTTAAAAATGTCGATTTGGGTTCATTTTTGCGCTAAAATGAATAAATATAGATATTAAAAAAAAATAAGCACACACAAAATTAAGATCAAAGCAAGAGAATTAAAGCCATTCAAGATCTTTGAAGATGGTGGAACAGGAAGAAGGGTCTCCCTTGCAAATCTTAAAGCCTGGGCAGATTGCAGTGGGAAGAGACAGCCCTGCAAAATCTAAAATATTTTGAAGCCTGTTGTGGTAGAAAGAGGACACCTCTGGAACCTGATGCCCCTCTTGCATTCCAACAAAAAACAGGGTTCACATCCAGATGGGACTGGTTGGCCTCAAAGAGGCTGCCAGATATCTTCCTCTCCCCGTCCCTAGTTTCTTTTTGCAGTGCAAAAGTGGTTCTCAAGGGCCAGCATAATGTAGGGGTTTGAATGCTGGACTGAGACTCTGAGGGACTGGGGTTCGGATCTCCGCTTGGACATGGATGCCCTCGAGGTGACCCTGGGCAAGTCCTTGGGCTTTGCCACCAGGGTCTTCCTCCAAGGTGGGGAGAGCTGGACCTGCTCAAGGTCAACCGGTGGGCTTTCAGGTCCATGTGAGGATTCGAACCCCGGCTTCCCATCATCCCCGTCCAACACTCCAGTTGTGAGACCACGTTGGCCCAGCAGTTGATTTAATGGGTCTACCCTAGCTGGGATCAGCCAAGGGGCTCCATGCTCTATGAAGAAGATGGTGATGGTGGTGGTTGAATTTCTGCTCCAGGAGAGACGACTCAGCCCCTTCTTTGTCCAAGGAGAGGACAGTCCGGAGGGCCTGGGGGGCCAAGGGCCACAAGACTAGGCTTGGCCGCAGGGCCACACTTCTGACCACCCCCTTGGCCCCACTCCTCCTGGCCACCAGATCCACCTCCACACCTCCTGATCCAGACCTTCACCACCTGCAACTGTCACTCCTCACGACCACCTTTTCAAGCATCCCATTCTCTCTCTCTGGCCAATCAGCAGCCAGTGCGCTCACTCTGGCCCCGCCCTCCCCGTCCCGTCTTTCACGTCTTACCACATTTACAGTAATATACCCGCCTATGAAACCGCCTTACCACATTCACCCTCATATCCGAACCCGTGCAAATGCATCTCATCGTCAAACTGCCTCGGGCCACCCTGTCCACCTATATCTAGACTTTTGGGCCAAGATAGGAAAACAGAATCATAGAGTTGGAAGGAAACCGTTGAGCCCAACTGTCTGCCAATGCAGGAGTCCCTTTTATCCATGGTTCCAGTTGGGTTCAACAGTAGTTCTTTGCTCACAAATGGAATCTGATTGCTCCTCTTTGGAGGAGAAAATAGATATTTCAAATTGCTACCCAATGCAGTCTTCCTTGCGTAACTTCAGATATTCACAAAAGGGTTGTGCAGTCAGAAACTAGACATCTGGGGAGGAAAAGTGGGTCGGGGGTCCAGAGGGGTGCAACAGTTTGGGCTAGGTTTTTGGGAGACCAGGGTTCATATTTCCATTCCAGCAGGAAGGCCCCCCGAGTGACCCTCTCTCAGCCCAAATAGCACACGACTTTTCTTGCACATACCACACATACAGCCAGAGGCCACCTCAAGTTAAGCCTTGGTGGTCCATTGCAATAGAAAATATTTAAAGGGGGTCCATGGTGAGGAAAAGGTTAAGAACCACTGTGTTAATCTCTTCTGCTGCAGGCAACAAGCAGAATGGCAACAGATGTTCCACACTTTAGGGAAGGGGGGGATATGTGTGTGTGTGTTGGTATGTGCAATTTGCAAGGTTGGGTCTGCACAGTGGGCATTTCATGGACTTTTGGGGCTGTGTTGTCCACTTCCCCATTGCTCACTCCTCCTATGGAGACCTCACGCCTGTTTTATGCTCAGCCTTTGCCCAAGGATAGACCCGTAAGTAGGTCTACATTATTCATTTCTTTACCTACCACAATCCCCGTGCCTGTAGGGCTTTGCAAAGTACGTGCAGGAAGGGTCTCTGCCCCAAGGGCCCTGCAATCTCTGAAAGACATCAGGAGGAAGAGAACGGTAACAGCGGTTGGCCTGGGGCAAACAGAAAGGGGCCGTGTCCCATGATGACCCTGGTCCCATGGGGTTCAGCTTAACCACCACGGGGTAGGAGGACGAGGCAGTTGTACCAGTGGCTTTGCGGGGAAAGTGGCCGTGCCCCAGGGCAGCTCCCTTTGCAGGGTGAAGCAAGAGAAAGGTGAAACTCTTCCCTTGCTTGTGTAATTAAAACTGTGCTCTCCACCCCTCGTCCACCTGTTCAGATTTTGCAATGCCAAAAAAAGCACATGGGGAATGGGTACAGAGGAGGAAGACTGCTCTCCACCCACCTCTAGCCCGTGGTGGCATTTTGCACCTCTGCTCAAACCTGGCTAAGCAAAATGAGGACCCTTCCAGGCCCCCAAATCAGCACCCAGGATTGCTCCCAGTGAGCCTCGGCTGGTGGGGGCTTCATCCCTCATTCTGGCCAAAGAAAGAGAGGCTGGATGGCCATCTGCCGGAAGCACTTGGATTGTATATTCCTGCATGGCGGAAGGAGGTTGGACTGGATGGCCCTTGGGGGTCTCTTCCAGCTCTAGGAGTCTATGAAAATTGGAGCAGGCACCTGTACCGCTTGCGGTGGTCTGGAAGAGGGGACGTCAGCAGGTGTGGCTTGTCCTATAACAGAGTAACAGGCCACACTGGCCGAAATCCCCTCTTCTAGACCACCATTAACAGTACAGGTTCCCCCTCCAGTTTTCCCTCCTTCACCCTCATTAACAAGCAAAATTATCAGCCCCAAATTTCTGCAAATTTCCAAAGACGTCAGGGGCGGGGCACAAAGGAGATCCGTTGCCTTTGCTGCCACAGCCCACACTAGCTTGTAGCAAAATATATTTATAATGCAAACATTTGCCTTTCTTCTTTTATTTGTCGTCCATAAGCGTTCTATTGCCATAAATTGGTTTTAGCAGATATCGTAGTATTTTAGTACAGTGCTCTGTGATGGAGGTCGTGCCACTAAAGCTAATCCGGTTGTCTCCTAAGCCTGAATTTCAAGGCAACTTGGTGGGATTAACACACTCATCTTTCTTCATTGTTTTGTAAAATTTAAAGGGAATTATAGTTCTGGCGGTTCCTCTGCTCTTTCCAGCTAGAGATTATTAAGAACTGCAATTCACCTTCACTATACAGGTTGGGATAGATGAAAATCCCTGAGAAACTCTATTTTCTTTCGAGCGTTAGGCAAGGATCTATGGAAGAAGAGAGAGAGAGAGAGAGAGTCAACATTTTTGCAAGAGTTCAGTGAGCAAAACCCCCACCAGGTTGCCAACTGGTTCCCCTGGCCCCTGATCCTGTGCATTTTAGAGCCCCTTGCCCTGCATAAATATGAGCATTCACACAAAGTCAACATTTCTGGGGAGGGGGCTGGTGGAAAGCTCAGCCCCTTTAGCTGCGCTCTCCTTGGTGGGGTGGAGGGGGGTCCCCATCCATTTGCACTCAGGGGTGGCCCTGCTTTGGAAAGCAAGAGGGCCACTGGCTACCTATCCCCCCAAAACTCCTCCCAAGCAGTGTTGGGTACAAGTGGCCCTCAGAGCAGGAAGGAGAGGATTCTCTGTAGGAAATGGGAGGCTGATGGCTCTCTAAGGTGAGGGATGGAATCTGGCAGCCCTTCGGATGTTAGACTGCAGCTCCTATCATTCCTCACCATTGCTTGCTAAGGATTGCTGGGAGCTGCAGCCCAAAGAAATATGGGTGGCCACACAATCCCACACAATTCCCCCCACCCCTGGACGTAACGGCTCTGAGGGCCCACAGTTCTTACTTTGCACGAAGGGGTAGAAGATGTCATCTATGGGGAATCCATGGAGAGCTACCAGAGTCTTGAAGAGGTCTTTCATTTTTCTGGTTCCCCGCTGCTGCCTGCCTGAAGAGTCCAAGAGAGAGAGAGACCAGCCTGAGAATCTAGGTATGGGTGGGCACGTCAGAAAAATGCCGGGGGTCTCAAGGCCCAGATTTGCTCTAACTGGTATCTCCAAGCTCCAGCACTTCCCTCAAAACCCAGAGCTGCTCCAGAGGAGTTGGGGGACAGCTGAACGTTGAGTTCCCTCCCTGCTCCTCCCCCCAAAATTAATGAGGGTACCTAGCACTTGGTGGGCTTGTCACACACTCTCAGCCTCAGAAATCCCCATGATTGGTTCGACTTAGGGTCACTGCAAGTTGGAAACAACTTAAAGGCACACACAACACAATCCATCATCATTAGTGAGGCCGAATGATAACAGCAAGAAAGTCATTGCAGAAGTTCCACAATGCTTATTTGGATAACCAGCACCTCTACCTCCCCCAAAAACATCTTTTCTCTAGTGCAGTTTGCCCCCAAAATGGGCATTTTCTGCCTGTTGGAGAGTTGGGTGGCAGCAAAGCTTCCATCTCTTTTCCTGCAGCTGGAGGCCAAGCAAGGACAAGGGACCCTTCAGGGACCCCTGGAAGTCTGGGCAGGTGATGCCATTGCTCTGCATCCAGCTAGGCCTCTCCCGTGCCCCCTGCTCTCCCCTGGCCAGCAAAAGGCAGATTTGGGGGACAGCGGTCGCTGCATCACAGCAGAAGAGAATTCTGCCCCATCTTTCTTCCAGGTTGGACCTAGACCCTTCTAAGTCACTAACAGAACCCCAGCCATTGTGTTTACCCTGTTCCATCTGTTTAAATTTATGTTTTGGATATAAATTTTTTATTTGGGTCACCTTAGGAATCCTGGTAGGCTGAGGAGCAACAAACAAAGCTTTTAAACAAGTAAGACAAGGCTTGATGCGCCACGTACTGAAAAGCTGAAGAGTCCGCTTTTGCTTCTGGTCGATGAGAACCACATGGTAACTGTCGTAATCCGTTTTGATGACCCTCACGGTGTGCCCGTCTGCATTTCAAAGAGAAAAAAGGCGGATGGGAATCTCACCCACCCAATGCCATGTTTAGGCCAAAGGGGACGGGAGGTTCTCCTACTTACTTTTCATTATGTATTTACCCGGCTGGCCAGTCTCGTGGAGGCGGTATGATTTTTTTGCACACAGTCCCTTCCTAGAAAGAAAGGAATTATTCCTCAGGTTTCTCTGGCGAGCAGACCAGGTTGGATCTGGTGTTAAAGGAAAGCTACTGCCAAGATGGAAGGGGGGAAAAACCCTCAAGTAGAAATCTAGTATGGCAGGATTCTATTCCAGCTCCAGCCCCTGGTCTTCCATTTGCAAGGAGGGTTGCCGTGGGATGGTTTAAAGACCTCTCCAAAACAAAAAGAGTCCAGTGCCCTCCAGCAAAGTCTGTTCCACTGCCAAACAGCTCTTGCAGTCAAGAAATCCTTCCAGGTGCTTAGGTGAAATCTGGTCCTGCAATCTGAATGCATTTGTCTGGTCTTGGGAGCAGCGGCCGGGACGATCAAACAGAATTCAGACCTTGGGATTTTCAGTCCCAGCAACCCCTCCTGAATTCATCTTGCGCTAGAAACGATGCTGTGAACTCGTGACAACTTACAAAAGATAGTCGAGTGACATGAAGAGCTTTCCATCTGATTCAGCCTCGTAGGTGACCATGTGGGTGCCGTACACTCTCACTTTCCCTCCTTCGGCCACCACGGCCACGGGATACCATTCCCCAGAAAACTGGAAAGGAAGACGTTAGCTTGTTACTCAGAAATGGCATTTCAAATGATCGCTCCCAGACTTCCTAGCCTACCCAGTCCCACGGATCAAGTCTCTGCTCTGCTTGGCCCAAAGGGGCATAGAAAATACCCTTGCTCAATTACCCAGCTCTCTCCCACGGCACAGGCAAGTTCCTTGGGGCTGGATAGAGGGGCGGTCAGCAGCTCCATCCACAGGAGGCGGTGAATCCACTGTTGGTTTAACTGGCACTGGCTCTGCCTTTGCCCACAGATCCCACTTGGAGCCCCTGAAAAGTATTACCTTTCGAAAGTCAAAGCCTGGTTCTATGGAAATCTCACATGCACTGGGAAGGAAACAAAGGCCCCAATATAACACAGCAATCTGGCCCAGGTAGTCCCTGGCCATCTTTGAGAGGGTTTCCTTTGCATCCGCTGCTGCTGAGTTTTATTCTAGCAACACCTTGCTTTATACCCTTCCCTTGATGTCTCCTCCATGATCAACCAAGCAAATCCACACAATCTCAATTACCTGCTGGGGGAAAACGTGACTGGATTATTTTGAGAAGTCATCATTCCACCGTTGGACAAACTGTGAGAACTCTAGAACAGCCTGCTTTCTCCAGGAATACCAAGGAGGATCACCGCGGTCCCCTATCTCACCATCAACCAAAGTTTCCAAGTTGTGGATGACGGTTTAAGATAAGCTCCAGCACCTTCAATCACCTGTGATCAAGTGAAACTTAGAAGGGGCAGGACATGCTCGTCCTCAATGTTGTGGCCTGGGTGTGTGTGTGTAAATCATTACTATTAATCCATTGTACTTTTCTGAAGGAGCTGGTTCCTGCCCATATTTTTAGTTCATCCTACCCAGCAGCCTCTGTTTGGCTTCTAGGACCTCATAACTCTATTTCACTAAGAACCAGGCTCCACTGATTCTTCATGTAAGCATCCCCTCTCCATCTTCTTCTCCAGGGTACATGTATGCAACCCTTCCACAGTTCCTCTTCTTGGTTTCCAGACCCTTGGCTATATTGGTCCCCCCCATCAGGACATGTTTCACAATGCCCTGCTTAAACTTTGGCACCCAGAATTGGGCTACTCCACAGCAGTGGCTCCAACCATGAAAGATGAGTTGTGGTATGAATGGCAGAAGGTGAATTGACTGGATTTGGCATGTGGAGTGACAATTCTGCAACTGGAGGAGGAGGACTCCAAGAAAGACAAGGTGCTTTGTCTTTCAGGCAGTTGGACTCAATGGGCATTGTGGTCTCTTCCAACTCTATGATTCTATAAGGGGAGAAGAAGTCCTCTCTTGGAGTCCATTCCTATGATGTAACCTTCTCTTGTGCTGTTAGATGGTTCCCAGGTCCTGATAGCATGGAAGCAAAGAAACTATGGCAGCTGGGCGGCAGACTCAGAATCCCCAATGGTTGGACCTTGTGGCTCAAGGCAGGGAACAACAGATTAAAATAAATTACAGGTAGATAGAGTCAATCCAGGAAGGCACAATGGCTGCCCTGAGTCTGAAAGACCTGACCAGGCTGGTTGATGAGAAGATGACTTGAGGGTCACCATAGGTTGAACTCGACCTGAGCTCAGTTAACGACAAACAATCTTGGCATCTGACTATGGTATCAGCACCAACCTTGGCCTTGGGGCTCAGGGAGGAACTTTTATGGACCTGCTGTTAAGACCCATCCCTGACCCATTAGACGTAAATGCAGTCTCTTATGAGAATTATTAGTTTGCTTAGACTTGTGTCTTAGATGCATATGCCATTAATTGGAAGCACGTGTCCAGCAGGTGATGAGATGTTATCAGTAGGGACTGCAAGACCACAGGCAGTTTGGAGGGGCATCTGTCCACAACCCCCCCCCCTGCGAAGTAGGCCTGGGAGAGCTTGGTGCGGACCGGAAAAGCCGGCACACCGCTGGCCTGGGGTTTCTGCACCGTCCTGTCCTAACAGCTGATGGGAGGCATGAGTTGCTCTGTGGGACCTGCTTTAGGCAAAGATTTTGTTTATTATTTCTGGTATCTAATAAATCTGTCCTTCCTTTCACCCAGTAGTGTCTTCGTTGCCCCTGTGTCCTAAAAGAAACAGCCTCCTTTGATATGATTGTGGTCGTGTGTCTTCAAATTGTTGCTGACCTTGGGCAAGCCCTTCGTGGGGTTTTCTTGCCCAGATTTCTTCGGAGGAGAAGCGTTTGCTAGCATTGCCTTCCCCTGAGGCTGAGAGAGTGTGACTTGCCCACAGTCACCCAGTGGGTTTCCATGGCCAAGCAGAGATCTGAACCCGGGGGTCTCCCGGAGTCCTGGTCCGACACGCCAACCCTGACCCCACACTTGTTCTGTTTTAATTAAGACTAAAGAGTTAATTATTTTGACCCCCACCCCACCCTTTGGTCTTCTTAGGAGGAAAACAAGCATTTGTGAGGAGGCCACACAACACAAACATTTCTATCAGTTTATCCAAAGGGAGCTGACATTGGATCCGCTTGGAAACTGGTGGATTCCATTGCAAAGGTCGTTTTAAGACATTTGCTTCTCCTGGTGTTATAAAGACAAAGAACATCTGGAGGGATTGGATGTGGCTTCGATGTTTTTATTTCTTTTTCTCCGAGACAGAAATACAACGGATTTAACCCATGGTCCATTTCTCACTCTTACGACCCAGTGCAAGACACGTTCCTTCCAAGCGTGGGGCGTTTCAAAATGACTTTTGTCCCTATTCGCAGTCTTCTACAGAGGGAAAGAAAGAATGTGGTCATTTAGCAAGGATGCAGGAAAGGGCAGAGAAAGTTATGGCTTTTGGGGACTGCAGGTCCCAGAGTCCAACATCATGGGGTTTTCTGAGGCTGAGAGAGTGTGATGCATCCACTTGGTCCTCCTGGCCGAGTGGGGAATCGAACTCGGGTCTCTAAAGTTGTCATTCAGTGCTCTAACCACTACATTGCATTGGCTGTCACCTTTACTCATAAGTAAACCCGTACAATCAGTAACACCATCTCTTACTTTCCTCCCCAGCCCTGATTTGGGAACCGATTAGTGGAGCTTTGTGGCTCCCAAATAAGCAAGGCAGTCAATCCACTCTGGGTTTTAGTCTGAACTTCAAAGGACACATCCAAAGTGCTGAGCTTCTTGGGGCGGAGAGAGACAGCTTTGCCTAAGGACGAGGCAACCTTATTTAGGAGAGAGGCTGAAGAACAATTTTGGAATTCAAAATGACACTGAAGGCAGATTTGCTCTCTGTGCTTTTCTGTCTATAAGCTGAACTTTCAAGGAGGTGCCCAAGCTGCTGGTTCTTTTAAAGTTCGGACTAAAATCCAGACTGGATTCACACCCACCAGTGTGGAAGTCACTGGGAAGAATAAACAGGAAGAGGCCAAAAAGTTTTCTTTACCGGAATGATCGAAGAACGTGACTTGGCTCTCAGGAAACCGGGAACACTTGGCAACTTCTTTAAACTTTTCTCTGATGTCGTCTGACGGTTCCGATCCCCGGGCTTCAGACCCAAACCGGGCGTCACATGGCGGATGGCGGCAGGGAAAGAGGGGAGAAGGCACAGTGAACACCGAGATGGACACACTCGCAGGGAGAAGAAAGGGGGTCCTGACTTCGTCCGGGACGGGAATCGTGCTGCCTTCCAGACGTGGTTGGACTGCAACACCCAGCATCCCTCAGCACTGGCTGGGAGCTGAATAACCCCTTGCAGGGCTGTGTGATTCCCGTCCCCTGGACTGAACAGAGAACTTCTGCCTTGGAAAGCTGGAAGCCTTGGTTGCCTGCCTCACTGGGATGGCTAGCTGCAGATATGTTTTGGCCACTGCATCCCATCACTGACGGACATTTGGCTCGTGGTTTGCTAAGACCCCCCCCCGGGTCCCTTTTGCTGGCACTGCTTTCAGGCCCAGGGTACCCCGTCCTATATTTTGGGTTCTGCTATAGCTGAGTCTAATTCAAGAGGATTGGGACCCCATTCTCCTGCATGTGGCACGTACTGTAGAGGTGCAGGATCTTTATATCTGGATTCTCCACGGACAGAATGGCGTAACTGAGGTAGTCTGTAGAAAGGACCGTGATGATGCTCTTCGCGGGGCCTGCAACTGAGCCAGAAAAGAGGGTTTAAGGGGAGGATCCCCTTGGCCCTGTTTCAGCCACGCAGCGCCCAAATCTGTGGTGTGACTGTGGGGAGCGGAGCTGGAGGAGAAATCAGCCCTTCCTCTCCAGCCTAACATCTGGGCTGTTTCCATACTAGCCTGTTATAGTGCTATTATTCCACTTTCAACATCCTATGGAATCCTGGGGTTTGCAGTTTAGGGAGGGGTCTCAAAGGCCACCCTCAAAGGCCCTTCCCTGAACTGCAATCCCCAGGATGCCATAGGATGTTGAAAGTGGAATAATACCGTTATAACAGGCTAGTGCAGAAATGGCCTTGGCCGTTGGGGAGCTGGGGGGGGCTCTCACCGTCCAACTCACCTGTTTGATATCGCCCCAGCCTGTCTCCAAGCTTCAGCCGGACCACGCTCTCTTTGCAGTCCTGTCTGGAGAGAAAGGAGAGAACAGGGAAGCTTCCATGGGAGAACCGCACTCAGGACTGGAAAAGCACCAAGGCTCCCTGAGTCCTACAGAAAGCCTGCGTTAGCACCAATCAGGCCGCAAAGAGAAAGTGTTCCACAACCAAGGTGCCACCACTGAGAAGGCCCTGCTCCCGTATACCCACACAGTATATGGACACCATGGGTGGGTTCCACCACCAGCAACCCTCAGTCCTCAGGCAGGGCGAGAGAAGAAGAGGAAGGTCTCAAAGGATCGACGTCCCAGGCCAGTTGGGGCATGAAATGTCACCAGAAGCACCTTGCGTCCAGACCAGAAGCCATCTTTGGCGTGGTAGAAGGCAAAGGCCATGCTCAGGAACTTACTCGGGCAATTTTGAACGTATAACGAGGCCACCCTGAATCCCAGGTTCGATTGAGAGGCGATAGGTGTGGTGGCTGGTCTTGGTATGCTCTTCCATCACAACGCCAGTGGTGTACCAGGTCCCGTGGAACTGGGGAAAGCAGACAGTCCATTATCCAGGAGGGCCACCTGGTCACACAGGGCCACCAAAGGTCTCTCTTCCCCTCTCCCTCAAACGATGCAGAGGGGGAACAGAGAAGGACAGAGAGGAGGAGAAAAGAAGAAAAAGATGGTCAAGGGTGGGAGGAAGAACCATAAGAAATGAAGAAGGCAAGAGGAGAAAGAAGAACTTGAGGAGCACAAGAAAGAGACATGGAGAAAGAAGAGGAGGAAACGAGTTGGGGGAACGACAGAAAGGAGGAGGAGGAGGAAGATCAAGAGGAAGGGGCATCCAGTTGAAAGGAAGCCGTTCTGGGAGCTGTGGTTGAGAGAGGAAGAAGAAGCTTGCACAAGACCTGAGCTCCAGGTAAAGGTGCCCAAAATGCAACCTCTGAGTAAACTGCCACCCCTCGGGGAAAGGTGCTGCTGATCCATTTCCTAACTGTGCCGTCAGAACTTCGACTCGCTGGGTCAGGGAGAGAAGGTCAAGAAGCCCTGTCCTTCTGGTTGCCGCATCCCTACAGAACCTGCCACTAGTGAGGAAAAGGAATAGCCTCTCTCCAGGGTTTGAAGGTCAGCACCCAGTTGTGGTTACTTCCATAACTGTGCCCATTGGGGGGCCCCTGAAAGCTGTTACCTTGTCGACATTAAAGTTTGGCTGGAGGTAGAAGGCAACAGCAACTTGGAGGACGAGGAAACTGGCCAACACCCTGTGCCAGGGCACCCCATTCATCTCTGCCACCATCTTCTCTGCACCAGTCGATGGTGGATGAAGGTTCCTTCTGTGCCACCTCACTTTATAACCCTCCGTTTATGTCCCCCAAGTTCACAAGAAGTCCCTCCACCCGGTGTCCGGACGGCTAATTACCTGGGAGGAAAGGACAACTGGGTGGCTTGGAGAAGCCACTGTTCCTCTGATGGGCATCTTCTGAGCAGTCTAGAATGATCTGCCTTCTCCGGGAACTCCACGGACTTTTTCCTGATCAGATAGCCACCCCGTTGCAAAGTGTGGGAGGGGATCACCCTTCACAATGAGGACTAGCAGTGTGGGTGATTCGGACTGTGACCAAATGCAGCTAGGAGCTCCCAGATGCAGCAAAACCAGGACATCACCCAAGTCTTAGTCCAAGCACATCTGTGTGGGGGTAGACAGTATGTGCTGAGGATTTAATTACTCCAAGGGCCATCCATGATGTTCCTGATGAGGCAAGTTCATTCCCCATTAACATTTCCACTCTGTGGGTTGCAATCTAGCACTTTGATTGGGTCTCCCAGGAACTCACGCCTGGGGCTCAGATCCTGGTTGTGTCTCATGCATGCCTAAGCTCCCCTCCGGAAGCAGGTGGGAATTTTGGCCAAATGTCCACGTCTGGTTCAAGCTTGCAGAAGTGGAGTTGTGCAGGGAGTGCCCTGGAACCAAAGGACCGTACAATTGGAGAAGTGGAAGAGACCCCAGGGGTCATCCAGTCCAACCACATCCTGCCATGCAGGAATGTCCCATCAAAACACCGCCTTTCCCAAATGGCCATCCAGCCTCTGTTCAGAAGTCTCCAAAGGAGGAAGAGACTCCACCACGCTCCATCCAGGCAGCAGCCTATTCCACTGTCAGACTGCTTTAGGGTCAACAAGTGCTTCCTAACGTCTAGGTAGAATTTCTTTTCCTATAGTTTGGATCCATTGCTCAGTGTCCCAGCCTCTAGAGCAGCAAGGACACCCACCCTGGGCCCAGAAAGCTAACCCCTGGGGGTTGCAGGAGAGGGGAGAAGATTGGGTTGCTTTGAGAAGTGGCTTATTTGATCAATTCCTTGCTTTTCTCCCAAAATGGGACCCATTTTGCAGTCAGTTAAAGTAGCAAAAACAAGGTTTTAAAAGAATGAAACCCATCAGTCCAACTAATGCACTACTTTTAAGATATTTTTTAAAAAATCCAAACGCATGAAATATACACGAAGCATTAAAAGCAGCCCCCACAACGGGATGCCCCCTGGCCCCACCAGTTCAAGGCCGGAGACTTGTTCAAACAAGGAGGTCTTTGCCAACCGGGGAGGCAAACCAAACCTCCCCCAAGGGAAGAAGGAAAAGTGGGTGACAGGAAATCACTCAGGACTATTCCTGGGGTACGCAGTAGTGGTTGGTGGCTCCGATCTCAGCAAAGGTGACTAATCCTCTCCGGATCTTAGTCTGAACTTTAAATGCTTCCCAGGTGGAGCTTTGGGGGTGGTGAGATTTCTGTTTCCCTGCTGCGAAGGCTTGCTTTCACTCTCTTGTCCAAAATGCAAGAGGGACTCATTCTCCTTTTAGGATCTCAAAACCCAAAAAGGACCACATGGGGCAATCTGAACCCTCAGACAGCAAATGTACGGGAGGGAGGAATCAGTGCATCCCCCCCCCCAAGCAAGGCTGAACACCTCCATTTTCATCTATGCTCCTTCTCAAAACAGTGACCAGAAGTGACGCTGGGTTAGGGCAGGGAGTTTTGTGGCTGAACAATGCACCCTATAGAAGGTTTAGGGCCAGGATATCTGAGGGGCTGCCTCCTCCCGGAGGGGCCAGCCCAAAGTCCCAGATCCTCAGCCGAAGCCCCGTTCCATTGCTGGCCCCCCTGTGATGCTAGGCTGGTGGGCATGCATGGCAGGGTCTTCTTCCCAGCAGCCCCCTGAATGTGGAATTCTCTTCCAAGGGGAATGAATCTGGCCCCATCCCTTCCAGCTTCCACCAGGCAGTGCGAAGACTGTGCCCTCTCCCTTGGCCTTCAGATCCTCAAATTAGGACCGTCCTCCGCTTTTTAAACCCTTTGTCTGGTTTTAGGGCTATTTCTAAAGAGAAGCCTAGGGGTGTTTGCTAACTGGATTTTAATTAAGGCTTTTAAAGTGTCTCTATTCACTGTGCATCACTTCAAGGGCTCCAGGGAGATCAAGAGGTGACAAATAAATGCCATAAATACACTACAATTATTATTTTCCCCCCCCAAGAGTAAAGCACAATAGCAAAAATACCCATGGCTTTTTTGAGTATTTCCAGAAATAAACTGACATCAGCCCAGTTTGGGTACATAGCAGCCAGATGTTGCACAGAGAACAAGAGGTCATTTCAGCTCCAGTGTTTTGTTGCTTTTACTTCCACTGCATGACTTCTTTAGGCCATTCCAAGGAGTTGTTACTCTCAGTAAATAGAAATGGACACAATATTAAAATCACCCAGGAAGTTCCTGAGTTTTTAAAATGTTTTTTTAAAAATATTTGCAAATTATATATCAAATATTTTGCAAATTGTTAATTGCACCAATTGGATCTCTATTGCTGCTTTGACTGCTATGGAGAGATTATAGCCAGGTATTACTCTGTAAGATTTGTGTTCTTGCATATAAATTCCTTTCCGTAAATATTATCTGCTCAGCCACCTAATCCCAGTTCTTTTTTGGTTCCTACCCGTTAGTGGCTTTTGCTGGGGTTATAAAGACATCCAAACACTTCAGGCATTTGTATGTGGTTCTGAAGGCTTTATTTGTTATTAAAACTGATTGTGGTCATAATAAAATACATAGAATTAATTGACTTTGTTTTAGTTTATTGAATGCCTTTAAAGGCTGATTCCCTTGTGGAGAAAGAAGTGGCAGGGGCAACTAAATTGCTTGATTTTTGCTCACATAGACTCATAGGATTATCTCCATATTATTATTAATCCAAATGTGCTTCCAGGTTCTGGGAATGCTTCCAATGCCTCTCTCAGCACCAGGCTTCCTGTGGGTGGAAAGGAAGGGTGTCTTCGTATCAGAAATTGGACACAGAATCACACACCCTCCAAGGTTTCCCAAATTAAAACCCCAGAAGTACTTTTGCATTTTAAGTTCAGTTTGCAGCAACTGAAGAAAGCTGAGCATAAAGTGGGAGAAGGAGACAAACCGGGACATTTTAAAAGGAGCTGGAAAAGTGGAATGGCACAGGATTAATTGGGCTGTCTTTGCAAAACTAGGACAATTGGAAGATGTGGAATTGAAATCACCCAAAAGTCTGCCAACGTCTTTTTGTTTCCAGTCTCTTTCCCCCAACATCCTGCCCCCAAAAACCTGTGCATTGAAGTCCAGCTCCTTTGAACCCTTCACACACTTAGAAATTAAATTCTGAGATATCCTGAGGTTAATCTCCCATTTTTAAGAAAGGGAGGAAAGATGGGGGGGAAATGTGGGGCAGTGCTTTGGGGAGAAGCCCAAGGACCGGGAATAGGAGGAGAGGGAGATGGGGATGTTTTAAATGCAGATGGAATTGAGGGATGGGTTATTTGGGGCTTTTCCTGACAAATCAGGAGAGTTGAGGGGTGACCCAAGGAGGCAACTGTTCCCCAAAAGCCAGTTCTTGTTACCGGTTTGGTTAAGTAGATGATGTCGCTGACGGGAAAGTTGGTGCACTTGGCGTAATCCGCGTACTTTTGTTTCACATCGTCCGATACGTCCTCCGTCCTGCCTTCAAGCCCAAAAAGATGCCAGGTTGTTGCAAATTATGGCAAAGAAATGCTGGGAATTCTGGCTTCATTCTCCCCCCTGCCTATTATGCTTCCTCACTAGAAAAGGGCAACGCTAAAGACGGGGGCGATGGGCTTGGGGGTGCACCAAGCTTGGATCAGGGGGTCCCAGATTCCAGCAAGAGGAAGCTCACTCAGTGGGTGCAATCCTACATCACTCCGGCACAGAGGGGGAACGCTACCCACATCACTACACAACCCCTGCACTGAACAACAGACCCAGCATGGTTAGAGCACTGGACGCGAGAGACCTGGGTTCAGATCCCTGCTTGGCCACAGGGTGACTTTGGGCCAAGTCACACTCTCTCAGCTTCAGAAGGAGGTCATGGTTGGAAACCGCCAAGAAAAGCCCATAGTATGGTTGGCACCAGCGATGAAAGAAGAGATAAGCGAGAACACGTTGCGCTGGGCTGTGTCGCCAACATGGTCCAGCCCCGAAATACTACAGGGAGGCCATTTCCTTCCCGGCCCTTCCTGGGACTTACTGTAGAGATGGAGGGCGCTGATGTACCGGGTGTCCGTGCCCAGAATGCAGAAGCTGTCGTAATCGGTGTCCACGATGGTGATGGTGCTGTTCTGCTTGTCTGAAACTGAACCACAAAAAGATAATTCGGCCCCGTGCTGGAAACGCTCTTATGCCATCCACGGCGTGGCCACATTTGGAGCGGCTTGGAGGAACGGTTGCTGAAACTGACAGCCTCACCAGAAATGGACAAATTGTCCATTCTGATTAAAGAAAAGTCAGTAATAACATTCTGTAGAGACTGGAGACCTCTCACAGACTTTTCAGGTGAAAAAGTAGCAAAATGAATTGATAATT
This sequence comes from Ctenosaura bakeri, assembly GCA_948474755.1. Taxonomy (NCBI): domain Eukaryota; kingdom Metazoa; phylum Chordata; class Lepidosauria; order Squamata; family Iguanidae; genus Ctenosaura; species Ctenosaura bakeri. Next base: position 26,625 of record CAOLHI010003914.1, on the reverse strand, counting down.
AGAAAGAATAGTCTACTGAAAGAAGGGAATGCGCTGCAATTTTGGAGAGAGGGGAGAGGTACAAATAATTATGCATGCATAGCCACCAAAAGGAAGATTGGAATTCACTCTTTCCTCTCCTTCCTTTATTTCTGTTCTGCACTTTTTAATTTTTATTTTACTGTAATTCAGTTTTTCTATCTTTCCTCTTTTTTTTAATTCTGCAATTCTCTGCCATCCTTCTAAGCACAAAAAAACAGATGCATTCCAACAAATGCAGACCCTCTTACCACGGATGTACTGTCCTGGTTTCTCACCCTCATATAAATCAAACTCTGTCTTTGAACAGCCATCCCTGCAAAAGAAACACGAGAACACATCAGTATCTAGCAGCCAACACAGACCACATTCCAGAAAGTTGGGCGTAAGCCAGCAGTGTGATGCTGCAGCAAAGAAGGCAAATACTGTTTTAGCCTCGATTAATAGAACTGTTTTCCAAGACGAGGGAAGGAGGAGTCCCACCAGACAGGTCTCATCTGGAGTACCATGTTCAATTCTGGTTGCCTCATTTTAAGGATATGAACAGACTGGACCGGGTTCAGAGAAGGGCAACGAGAGGTATGGAGAACATATGAGGAGGGGTTGTGGGAACTGAGCAGACTGGTAAAGAGAAGGTGGAGAGGAGACGTGGAGGCCCTCTTTAAATACCCCAAGCCCTATCAGAGACAAGGGGGCAAGCTTGCTTTCTGCTCCCCAGACGGGAGGACCAGCTTTTCCCGAAGGGTAGATTCCAACTGAACATAAAAGGAACTTATAGGAGCAGTTTGACAACGGAAGCAATGGCCTAGGGAGGAGGTGAGTTCTCTTTCTCTGGATGTCTTCAGAAACTGGCCGGAGAGCTGACGCTCTGGCTGGATTTCCTGCATTGATCGTGGGGCGGGGGACTCGATGACCTTTGGATCCTGGTGCAAGGGAATGGTCACAACCCCGCTGGAGGAGAAGACAAGACTTACTCCGGCTTCCAGACGGTGATGCTGAGCCTGTCGTTGTCCTCCTCCTCGACCATCACCTGGTGGCTTTTGGTGTTGGTCACGGCCCCCTGGTTCAGCACGAGCCCAATGGTGTACCATTTGCCAGCGTACTAGGAAGAGGGGAGAGAGATCTCGAGATCCAGGCGGGCCTGGGGGTCAGGCACCAAAGTGCCCGCTTTCCCCTCCGCTCTTGCCTCCGTGGCGTCGCCCACCCCGGGATAGGGGCAGGCAGGGAGAAAAGGGGAGACCCCAGTGCTCCTTGGGCAAAGCCCCTGAGCCTGGCAGAACCAAGCAATTGCTCCAAGGCTTCCACTCTTTTCGGATCCTTCAGGTGAGAACAGACCCCACAGTCCCTTCAAGTCGTTTCTGACTTAAAATTCTGTTCCCCCAACCGCAGCATCATTCAGTGCCCGAGACGTTGGAATTAAATGTAGCCATACTGAAATATCGTTTCGGAGACCCTTACCTTGCTGGCCCTAAATTCTGGCTGGGTGTAAAATGTAGCCTCAGCTTGGAGGAAAAGGAAACTGGCCAACAGACCGTGCCAGGGCACCCTGTTCATCTCTGCAGCTGCCTTCTCCGCGCCAGTCGATGGTGGGTGAGGGTTTCCTTCTGTGCCGCCTCACTTTATAACTCTCCGTTCACGTCCCCAAAGTTCGCAGGAGTCCCTCCACCCTGCGTCCGGACAGCTAATTACCTGGGAGGAAAGGACAACTGGGTGGCTTGGAGAAGCCACTGTTCCTCTGATGGGCATCTCCTGAATGCCCTAGAATGACCCGCCTTCCCCGGGAACTCCATGGACATTTTCCTGATCAGATATCCACCCCGTTGCAAAGTGTGGGAGAGGATCGCCGTTCACAATGAGGACCAGCATTTGGGTTTTATCGGGAATGCGATCAAATGCACCCAGAAACTCGGAATAGGGTGGACACGGTGGCCAAAGATAACCCTGCCATCCAAATCTTGAATTATGACTTTTGAGTTCCAAAAGTCTCTCCTCTCGGAAGACACCATCAAAGCAAACAAAGGGGAGAACGTCACACCCAGAGTTGCAGAATCAGGCAGCCCTCCCAATCCCATTGGACTGCATCTCCCAGCATTCTTCACCCTTATAGCATGCTTGCTAGGCCTGGGGCGGGGGGCAAAAAGAAATAAGAGAGGGTCTCCAGGGCTGTCCGGCAGTGGAATCTGCTGCCTCCATGGAGTGTGGTGGAGTCTCCTCCTTCTTTGGAGGTTTTTAAGCAGAGGCTGGATGTCCATCTGTCCAAGGGAGTGCTTTGAGGGTCTTCCTGCATGGCAGGGGGTTGGACTGGATGGCCCCTGGGGTCTCTCCCAACTCTACATTTCTATGATGCTATGAAACAAGCCAGCCACAAACACAGAATTTTGGTAGGGAGAGACTCAAAACATATAAGCAAAAAAAGCGTTCATAGCACAGCAAGCAATGGAGAACGACAGAGGCCCGAAGGCAAGGCAGAACAGGTGGATTATTAGAATTTATAAAGAATGATTTAGCCGAACATCATAAGGTCGAAGAAAAGCCAGTAGCAACTGGAACTACACATTTTAACTTCTTTTTTAAACTTTTGTAAGAGCATCATTTCAGTTAAACTTTTGTTTTAAAATTTCTAAGGCACCTTGGGTGCACCTTGGGTCCCTTGAAAGGAAAGAGGAAAGCTATAAATGGAACATATGATAATAAAAATAGAGCACACTTACCACCCCACAAGTGAAACAATGAGCAACAAAACCTGGAGAGAAGCCATAAATGTGGGGTGGATCCCCCTTATATAGAGAGCAAGGATGAGCGTTAATGGGTTAGGACCGACAGGTGCCTTGAGGGCAGAGCTGCCAGACCTTGAATTAGACAATTAAAGGAACAGCTCTGATCATACCAGGAGCTGGCAGAATGCAGAAAATATTCTGCAATAAATAAAGTGTGCATGGATCTCCAAAACAAGATTGGAAAGAACAGGAACCGCATCAGAGAATTCCTGGCCTTGGATGTACACAAAGTGGAGCTGGTCCTCCTCGAGAGACCTTGTGTGGGTGGCGAAGAATAACTTTTTTAAAAGTCTGCAAATAAACTAATAATTCCTTTCTTTACAAAATCTTCCGTTAAGCTCTGCCCTTTCCGCCAAAGGCCCCTCTTTGGAGGAGCCGATTCTGCAAAGAGATACGTTGAGAAGGGCTGAAGTGGGTTTGTTTAATGCCAAAGAACCTCAGGGACCCAGGAGAGCCTTGTAAAAAGTCCAAGTGGGTGAGAGATCCAAATTGTGATTTCTCATCTTGCTTTTAAGGCCAGTGACTCTTGATCTAAGGGGTCGAGATGTCTGTGCCACACAAATTTTGAAGCATGGATCTGAGTCAAGGACTGCAACAAATCCTGATGCTTGGAATAAACTCCTTAATTTTCGGACACCACGCACAAGGGACACACACGTGGTGGCCCACGGCAACCACAGACGTGTGGTTTAAATGAAGAAAATCCATGCAAACTAGTTTATCTTCTCTTATGTAGACCAATAACTGGGGGTCTATCGCAACTGAGGATGTTTTGAGCCAAACCCCAATGTTATAATGTATTTTATCTTGTGTGAAAAACAGTTAAAGGAAAGAGATCAAGTCATTCTGTCTTATTTGTGGCTTATGCCAGTTTGAAGAGGAAAAGGCTGATCTTGAGCCGGGTGGAAACATGCAACAAGTCATCCTTAAATATCTGAACAGAGGGAGTAAGGGGGAATCTCTTTTCCTGAAGTTAGAAGCCATTGCTCCATCATGTCCTAGTCTCTGGAGCAGCAGAAGACGGGCTTGCTCCATCTTCCGTAGGACATCCCTTCAAACATTTTAACGTGGCTGTCTTGTCCCTTCTTTTAAGCTTCTCTTCTTCTCCAGGCTAAACATCCCCAGCTCCCTAAGCCATTCCTCATGGGGCTCCAATGGTTTCCAGGCCTTCTGCCCTTTGGCGGCCCTCTTCTGGCCACCTTCCAGGTTGTCCATCTCCTTCCTGGACTGTGGTGTCCAGAACTGGACACAGGGTTATTCTAAGCAGGATAGAGTGACACTATTATTTCCCTTGACCTAGGCGCTATGGATGTGGTATTGCACGCACATAGGTATGTGCACCATCGGGTATTGCACCATCCCACGGCCTCTAGTTTTGCTGGCGCTGGTCAGTGTCTTCACACCCATTTCTCGTCTTCGTTCTGATGTATTTCCAGCCAAGAGACCTTGCCATCTGCTGGGCTTCGTAATCACAAAACTTCAAAGGTTTTATGATCTCCTTGAAAAACCCACATAACTTTCTTTCTTTGAGTATTAAGAAGTTTTTTGCTCCTGCACATAACATCCCATTTTATGTTCATCTTAATTGGTAAGACTAACAATTAATTAATTTAAAGAGTTCAGCCTTCTGAGTTTATATCCATCCCTTGCATGGACACTTTTTTCATTGTGATATGAAGATATAAGTTGGGATCTTGTGGGTGCTACGGAGTAGTGGGGCATTTGGGACTAGTTTTTGGCCAAGATCCTACATATGGTTGCAAGGAGCATAAGAGACCCACATGGAGAACTCCACAAGAGTTTGCCGCTCACCACAGGTTGCATGAAACAATCAACGCATTGCATTGATTTTTTATGCCCTACAACCCTGATGTCGGACTTCGGCCAACAGTTTCCCTCTGGGTGGAAAAGCAGCAAGTTATTGATGATTCTAAGTTTGGGGAAACAGTGGAGGCTTCTGTTTTAGGATCCCCTCTATCATCTCATTCCTTCTCTTAGAATTGCAGCCCAGAGGTTGAGAGGCCACCAGCAAAAGAAGGGGGTTTCTCTAAGGCTGAGTTTCTTCTTCAACTGGGTAAATGCCATTCCCATCCAGCAATAAGAAAGCACTCTTGCAAACATCACTCCAGCTGAGAGTTTGGGAACGTCACTTGTTTTAGACTACAACTCCCACAATGCACCAGCTAAAAAGGCCAGTGTTTAGTGGCAGCCATGGGCTCTTGGGAGCTGTAGGCCTAAAGAGTAACTTAGCCAAGTTCTGATTGCAGGCATTCTTCAAACACACCCACAGCCACAGACCTGCCCACGAAATACAGGTACCATTCGGTCTCTTTAATGTAACGTGGAGCACAGAGCGCAATACATCTCCTTGAACAGCAAAGACAGGGTTGTCACGGCCATCAAGGCTCTGATTTCTGTGTATGATTGTGAAAGCCAGATGATGGAGACAATTGACAGCAGGAGAATTAATTCGTTTGGATTGTGATGCTGGAGGAGGGGAGTTCTGTGGATACCCAAGACTGCCAAAAAGGCCAATAAACGGGTCCAAGAGCAGGACCAAACATTCCCCAGAAGCCAAAATAACCAAACCGAGGCTGTCATATTTTGGGCATCCCATGAGATGACATAATGCCCTGGAAAAGCTGACAATGTTTGGTTAAGAGAGGTGGAGAAGAGGGAGTGGGTGCATTCAATTGAAGAAGCCACTGCCTTGAATTTGCAAGACCTGACCTGATTGATAATAAGGGGATAGATAATAAGGTGTCTCATTTATGGGGTCACCAGAGATTGAAGTCAGCATGATGGCCGTTAACAACAAACAGAGTGCAAGGGAAAGGAGAGGGAATAGTGTCGGGAGATGGCAGTGGGTGGCACAGCATGGTTGCACGTAACTCCAGGATGTGCAGCTGCACAGAGACCTTCCGAGCTCCCCAAGGACCTACGAGGGGGATTCCAGGGGTCCTTCCGCCTCACTCCATGCAGCCTGTCTTTCACGATGCTCTTGCTCTTGCAAATTTCTCTTCCCCACCCCATCACCCTTTTGCCAGAGACGCCACATTTCCTGTCTTCTCCCTTGGTTTCCCCACGGCTGCTCTTCTCTCACTACTTGCAGGGCTCTGTGGAAGAAAAGAGACGGTGAGCCCAACAAGAAGAGGATCTGGACCGGGGGAGAAGGGTACGAAGAGGAAGCCGGGGTGGGGTTGGCTGGGCTTTGGGTACCCCCTCCCAATGATCTCCCCCTTACCTGTTTTGGGTAGTTTGATTACTTTGTGCAGAGGGAATCCCATGGAGGCTGCGAGCGCCGTGAATCTCTTCTTTATGCTGGCTGATGGTTGGGGGTCCCTGGCTTCAGAAGCAAAGGGAGAGGGAAGCTGAAAATTACGTACGGAAAAGTTGAACGGCTGGTTGTATTCAAGGCAACAGCTTTCTGAGCCTTTACGTTGTTTGTGGTGGCCCTATCGTGGCAAGACTTGTTGGGGTGGGGGTCGTCATTGCCTCCCTTTGAGGCTGAGAGAGTGTGACTCACCTGGGATCACCCAGTGGATTGCCATGGCTGCGAGTGGGAATTCGAACCCAGGGTCATAGTCCAAGGTTCAAACCACACTTTGGTTTAAATCCTGTTGTTAGTCCCAAATAGAGAAAATCACCATGCTAGACAAGTAAATTGCCATTAAGCAGGACAAGGTCATCTTTGGCTGGGACTTATATCACCTCCTTCTGTTCTTCTCCTGGTAGGAGATCATTTGGAAGGTGTTTCTTTCACAAAGGAAGTCATCAATGGATTTTTTTGTGTTAATGGAAGAAACACTTTTCATGTGATAAGTTCCAGCCAAAGAGGCAATTACCCTGCGGTAATTGTGATTTGGGATCAGCGTGGTGCAGCGGTTTGAGCCCTGGGACTATGACTCTGGAGAACGGCATCCGATTCCCTGCTTGGCCATGGATGCCCAATGGGTGACCCTGGGTGCATCACACACTCTCAGCCCCAGAAAGCCCTGCAATACAGTCACCGTAAGTTTGAAGGCACATAACAACAAATTTTCTCCATTTTCTACATGACATCCCTTTGAATATTTAAATATGGCCCTCACATCCCCCCGCTTCACCGTCTCTTCTCCAGGCCACCTTGCCACACATTCCCACGGTCCCACGGCACCCTCCTCCCCCAGCATCTCATGAGACGTACCATCTAAATGCAGGACTTTGTTGACCCTGGTCACAACGAGAAGGATGTGGTAACTCTCATAATCCGTCTCTACTATGTAGATGATGCTCCCCGCTGCATTTCAAAGAAAACCACAAAAAGATCGAGCATTGAGAACGGAACATAGAAATGCACACTTTATTCGGTCCTTGGCCATTTTTGCTCTAGACTGTTATAGCGCTATGATTCCACTTTCAACATCCTATGGAATCCTGGGGTTCCCTCCCTAAAGGCCCCTCCCTAAACTGCAAACCCCAGGATTCCAGAGGATGTTGAAAGTGGAATAATAGTGCTATAACAGTCTAGTGCAGAAAACATACATGCACCCATTCACACCTTATCACTGTTAGCAGTTTCCAACTACAGTGGACCCAATTGCTGAATGGGGAGCCAACACCTAGGTAAATCTCATTGTTTCAGTAGCTTTCCTCTAGTTCCTCCAAGAGTTTGCATCTGCACTTCACACTTGGCACAGTTTCAACCCCGTTTAACTGTCACGGCTGTATCCTATGGAATCCTGTCAGTTTGCTATTCTCCTCTGAGTGAGAGCACCAGGGCTCTCTAGCTTTCTAAGAGCTCTCTCCCCAAACTTCAAATCCCTGGATTCTGTAAGAATGGAACCAGATAGTTTAAGAGGTATCAAACTGATGTATGCATGCAGTGTGGACAGGCCAAGAGAAGGAAAGATAAGGGTGGACCAGACACTCCCTTTCAAATTCTCGTCTGTACCAGTAAGAGACTCTGTCTCTCTCTCACACACACATATCTTACCTTTTGTTGTAAATTTACCCGGCTGGTCAGTGTGCAAAAACCTGGTTTTTTTCGTGGTGCATTTGCCCTTGCTGGAAAGAAGCAGAATTCTTACAAGGCTTTGAAGGAGGCAACACCCACCCAAAGACCCAGCCGGGGTGGGAGTGGGAAGTCTGCCTCGAAGGATGGGCATCCAAAGGAGGTGCAGAGGCTGAAATTTCTGCTCAGGCAAGCTTGCAGAAGATGGAGGGGGAAGCCGGCAGAGAAAGGGCACGGCTTCCCAAAGGAACGGGGCGCCGTGAGCACTCAAGGGGACTTACTCCAGGGCTTCCACGTCCATGTCTATGTCTCCGTTGTCCAAGGGCGTGGCTGTTCTTGCAACAAGTCTAATATTCTTCATTATCCCTTTATCCATCACTAACTGGATTGGGTACCACTTCCCTCCAAACTAGGAAAAGAGAACAGAAGCACAGAACTAACCCCAGAGCAGGATGGGACCCAAGGGGCTATTGGTTGTTGTTGTTGTGTGTCTCCAAGTCACAACCCTAAGGAGACCCTAACGCTGTTTTTTATGGGGCTGAGACAGTGTGATGCGCTCAAAGTCCCCCAGTGACTTCCCAGGTCCAAGAAGGGCCATAGTCCAGCTCCCAAAGGACTACCTCGCACGGACTCTCTACCGTGGGGGAATTCACAGCTACAGCTCCCCCGAGCGATGCCCATCCAGCCCCTGTTTAACATCCTTCAAAGAAGGGAAAAGTCCCCCACCAGGGAAGTTATTATATTTATGGGAAGGAAACAGTCTCATCTTGGATCCCCTGTTTGGCAGATTTTGCCCTCTCATGCCATTTAGGATAAATTCCTACCCTGGCTAAGTGGCCACTTTTGCATTACCTTTGTGGCATCAAAGCCTGGCTGTACGGACACATCGTCTGCCATGCAAGAAAAGCAGGCAAGGACCCAGGCGATGCTCAGCGCCAGCGCTCTCATCCTGGCCACGATCCTCCGGCCGAGTCTCTGGAAGGTCCAGGGAGATGAACGTGTATCTCTCTGCCTCGCTTTCTTCTTTCCTTGGGCTGACTTCTCCACAAAGTTCTTCTGAGCGAATGAGGGTGGTTTTTATCTGCAGGGAGTGAAAAACAATGAGGTGGAGAGAAAGACCTGAGTCATTTGCAGAAGTCACCCATGTCCCCCAAAGTCCAGGACATGCTGTGACCATCCTGGCCTGTTTGGCACAGACTTGAAGGAGATAGTTTGGGATCAGGTCCTCTTTGTCCCCCCCGCGACCCTCCAGCCAGCTTCCAAAAGAGGAGTAGGAGGCATCTTGGAAGCAAGAACTCCGTGCCAGAGAATGTTTGGACTGGGTTCCAAGGCCATGCCAGACTCCTCTGATGTGGCACTAAATGCCCACATGATTGGTGGTCAACGTCCATCCACCCAGCTCTCCCAACTCAATGGGGAAGACCTTAAAGAGAGACAGATAGAAGGAAGGTCCTGACAAGCTCCCATTTTGCTATCTGTCCCAAACATGCCATGTTCAATGCAGGCACCCAAACTCACCCTCCAAAATTGAACATCAGCACCTCTCCGCTAGCCGGCTGATTTCAATGCTCCTTGGCAACCATTCACTTCCTCAACTTCTCTTCTCTTCTTTAATTTCCTGGCATGGTAAAGTCTTTATTTTATTTTTTTGCCCTGATGTTTCTTTATGGATTCATCCCTGCTTTCACGTTGGAGGAGCTTTCAAACTAAGGAGACTCCAGTGGTTAGCTAGAAATATCCAGGGAGTCCCAATGCTCAAACCACTATGGCACCCTGCCTCTCCCAGACACACTTTTAGCTGGTTCTCATTGTGGAGAGAACTCCAGGACCTTAAAACAGCTCCTCTTCTAAAACAGCTTCCTAAAATCTGGACCAGAACTTTTGAACTCTCTGATAGAAGGTGGAGCTCCATCCGTAGAAGGTAGAAAATGGAGCCAGTTTGTTTTCCGCTGTTCCAGATAGTAGGATATAAACCAGTAGATTCAAATGCCAAGAAAAGGTGTTCCACCTAAACCTTAAGAAGAACATCTTGACTGTAAGAGTTGTTGAAGAGCAGAATAATGAGAGGGGACCTCAGAGGGTGCTGGACTTCCAGTCTTTGGAGGTCGGGGGGCAGAGTTTTGGTTGTGGATTCCTGCAGGGCAAAGGGTTGGACTTGATGACCCTTGATTGTCCCTTCCAGTCCTAAGATCCTGTGATTCTATGATGGGGACCATCAGAGTTTTATTTTTCCCAGTGTGTCAGGTGCCAACATCATCTCTGTGCCCTTTGATTGCAACTGTTTCCTCTCTTTCTTGGAAACTCCCCCAGGAATGGCAGCCAATGGCTCACAAGTTGACCCAGTCCATGGGCCGCCCCTTTGCACATCTGGATCTGGAGCACAGCCCTTGTCCCCCCGGCACGGGGCTGAGGTTTGGCGCCTCTTCTTCTCCCAGCCGGGAGGTCTTTATCCCTCTTTCTTCTACTCTCTTCCAAGTTTTCCTCCCTGCACCTCCATAGGCCCTTCCTTTCTCCCCCCTGATATTCCACAGCTTGGAATAAAAGGACACTCATTTTTCTTTGGACAACACGTCTCAGAATGACCCACAGCTGGTGCGGCTGCGCTTCCTGAGGAGAAGTAGCATTCTGGGAGTTGCAGGCTAGGAACTTTTCTGACCTGGGCATAAAACCAATGTGTGATATTTGCATGGACCCCCAACCGTTGGCTTCCCCCATCTGTGGCAATGTGAGTCTGCTCCAAAATGCCTAAACTTTAAATGATTTCTGTCAAAATTCCTGGGTCTAATTTGGGGGAAAGAGGGGCAGCGACTCTGATAGAGTTCCTTTAAAGTTTGGACTTATATCCAGAGTGGATTCATCTTCCCTGCTGACCACTTCCCCAAAATAGAATCAGTACCCTGGACAGTTCCTTTACAAAGGGGGCTAAAATGATTTTCCCATCCCACCGACATGGGAGTTGTTAGCCGTTGCTGGCGAGACATCAGCCACTGAGTCCAGGAAGGAAGGAAGGAAGGAGGGAAGGAAGGAAAGAAGGAAGGAAGGAAGGGAGGGAGGGGGGAAGGAGAGTTCTTGCAAATGCCATTCTTGCATTTCGTTGACCTCAGAGATGCACAACACAAACACATCCAACAAAGGCATCCTTCTGGATCTCTTTATTTCTTTGGGATCACAGTCAAACAATCTGTGCAGAAGACAGTGGGAGGAGTGCAGCAAGAAGGGGGTTCACATGCACCCCTGAGAGGCCAGAGCCGGGCAGGATTGCAACCCTGGGGATCCTCTGGTGTCCCTGTGGAAATCAAGGAGGACACTAAGAGAGAATCCACATTGATGAAGAGTGCAAGCAGAACAGGCTAAGGAGAAAGTCTTTGCCTCTGTATGGCGGTCTCTCTAATCTTTCTTCTTCCAGACTCTTTCTTTTTTCATTTTTTTAAAAATTATGTAGTTAAGTTCTCCCAGCATAGAACCCAAGGCGTTTTGCCACCTCTAATTAAAACAATGCACCACTTATAATGAGCAAGTTTTTAAAAACAATTTAAAAAGTCGTCCTGTTAAAGCACCACCCATATAAAACAGCTTTTAAAACGTATCAGTGAGATTAAAAGCGCCATGCAGACACAAAGAGCTTTCTGCAACAACCAGCTGAGAAGCAAAGAGGTCTTTGTCGTGGTTGTTGTTGCGTGCCTTCAAGTTGTTTCCGACTTATGCCGACCCTACGGCAAACCTATCATGGTGTTTTCTGTGGCTGAGAGAGTGTGATGCAACCAAGGTCACCCAGTGATTTTCCATGGCTAAGCAAGGAGCAGAACCCTGCTTTCCACAGTGTCCAAACTGCAAGTCACACTCTCTCAGCCTCAACAAACTCCTCTGGATAATAAATAATAATACATCTTGCCGGGAAAACATAGGAGGAGTTTGCTATAAGGCTGTCAAACAAGACTTCCTAGCAGGATTACCAGCCATGACAGGCTGGCTTCTTTGCAAAGTGAATTTGGAGTCTGTGAGGCTCCCCTGTCTCCCCCAGACACGCTCTTCCACATTTACCTGTTTGAGCTTCTTTTGTGCAAATTATGGGCACGTCTCTGTGGAGGAAAAGAGAGAAGGATCATTATCAGAAGGGTTGCCAGCGTTTTCTGCTGGGGTCTGCCCTTCAAGTCCCTCGCGGGCAGGAGAGCAAAGTCCCCTTGGCTGCAATTGTGCACGGAGGAGACAGAACACAACTTTACTCTCATGCTGTCACGCTGTAGACATGGAATGCTATACAACACAAATAACATCTGATACAAAACGTAGCCCTGTTGCTGCAACACGGTCACTTTTTGCTTTTCCCTTTTCTTCTTCTGTATAATTTTTTTTAAAACATCTCTACCTGATGAAGAAACCAGGATTGCTTTGGAAGACTGAATGATGCATTTTGTGCATTTTGGTTGGCCTGTCACTCCAGTTTGTTCTGCATTAACCAACTAAGTTTTTGCACGTGGTGGGACAATCAATGCATCACTCTTTTGTGGATTTTGTTTTATTTTGCATTTCTTTCTGTTCTTCAAGGAGGAAAGGCATTCAGATTGGTAAGAGACGCAGCCTGACACACGCGTCCCTCCAAAATACGCACATTAGCTGTCTTACTTTTAACACACCCTCATGTCTAGGCTCTGAGGCGACCCTGCATCTCTCCATCCATGAACCCTGGGCCTTCTAATGTTCTGTTTACACCAGATCCGGGAGGAGTAAAAACCCACAGAACCCGTCCCTCTTACCATTTTCGGGTACATCACGGATCTTGTCCACCGAGAATCCCAAAGAGGCGGCCACTGCCCTGAATCTCTTTCTCACTGCAGCTGAGACTTTGGTCTCCCTGCCTTTGGAAGGAGAGAAGGGGTTGCATGGTCACGAAAGGGAGCACGCAAACGCTGGGGACTCGGATGGCCATTCCGGACCCATAGATCAAATGGGGCCGTCTCAGGTGCTTGAAGAAGACCACCCAGGTGGTTTCCGCTGGTGGTGGGCTTTTTGGGGACCACACCAGACTCTCCTTTCCTCCAGGTTTGGCAGGTCCACCCAGGGCGCCCCAGATTCCCCACCCTGGCAGCCCCGGGAAAACGTACCGTCCAGATAGAGGGTTCTCCTCCCCTGAGATTCTATGTAGAAAATCATGTAATTGTCGTAGTCTGTTTCCACGATATGAATGGTGTAGCCCCCTTCATTTCAAAGAGAATCACAAAAGGTCGATCAGGGTCCAGAAAACAAGCAACCAGGCATCCTTCCTGATTAGCACCGAAACTATAACGGGCATTAATGTTGGATCCGAATAGTTTGGGCAGAAAACTGCCAAGCACCAAACCCAACCCCGTTTCCTCCCTCACCCCTGCTCCTTTTTATAGAGCTGCACAAAAACAATTACACTGATATTAAAAATGGCTGGAAGGCCCATCTTCCCCATCTTGAAAAATGGGTCACTTCTTTGTTTATTTGGGATGGGCTTCATTCGTGAGAAGTGAGCAGAAACTAAATGCATGGCTATTGGGTGGGCAGCACTTGGCTTGAAAGCAGTACATGCCAAAAGATCTAGGGGTCCTTGTGGATCACAAGCTGAACGTGAGTCAGTGGTGTGATGCAGCAGCCAAAAAGGCCAATGCGATTCGAGGGTGCATCAACAGGAGCATGGTGTCCAGACTGAGGGAAAAGATAGTGCCACTCTGTCCTGCTTTGGTCAGACCTCACCCTGGACACCACAGTTCAGGAAGGCTATCAACAAGCTGGAACGTGTCCAGAGTGACCACAAGGACCAAGGGCTGGCAACCAAGCCTAATGATTAAGAACTAAGTTTGGTGCCAAAAGAGAGGACCAGGACGTGGCACAATAGCCGGGTTAGTCCTGGTTAGTTTTTGAAATCGGGAGAAATGGGTTTGGGTGGAAGAAATCCATCGCGTGTTGCCCACCTTAAAAGAGAGGGGAAACTTCCATACTCACTATCACTTCTGAATCTACCGTGCTTCCCAGTGTGCCAAAAAACATGAACTTGTAAATCACACTCTCCATTTCTGCAAAGAAATAAATCATCAAAAAAAATTGAGGAGGAGGAGGAAGAGCAATCCCAGCATTCGGTGTCCTCCTGGCCCATCTACAAATGCTTTTGGGGTCCTCTAAGAGCCCATGGTGACCTTTCCTCAGCCCAGCGCTTGCAAAAGTTACTTTAAGGACTGCAGAAAGGAGCTCTTCTGAGCTTTGTTGCATGCCTTCGTTTCCGAGGTATGGCAACCCAAACGCAAAGCGATCACGGGATTTTCTTGGCAAGATTGGTTAAGAAGGAGGTTTGCCTTTGCCTCCCTCTGAGGCTGAGAGAGTGTGACTCACCCAAGGTCTCCTTGGCTGAGCACGGATTCGAACTCCAGTCTCCCAGAGTCATAATAGTCTGACACTCAAAGTCTTACACCGAAACCTGGGTCTAAACACACCAGAGAAAACCGTGCCCTGATTGTGAAAGATGCAGCCAGGGAAACCTCTTTGTATTTCTGGCCAACCTGATCCAGAGACCAAGTGCTTACTTGGATCACGCAGAAGAAAACCATTCAGCGCCCACACTTTGCAAATTTGGAGGTTTTGTGCTGGAATTTTATTCTTTGGGGTTCCAAAAAAGCCCCCTCCTCTCCATTAGTTTCCATATTTTGAGTGGTAAAAAATATTACATCTTAAATGCTCTGAAATACAAAACGGTTTTTAAAAAAAAATACGAAATTTATAATAAATGACTCTATTTGCTGGCATATAGGACTCTGAAAAATACCTGTTTGAAAATGAGGTGCGCCTTCTATGCCGGCAAATTTGGTACTTAGTTGTCAATGCGTAATATCTACTTGGCAGGGAAGATCTGTGGGCATTCAATGGCTGGACTGAAGCCCGTTTGCTAGCCAGAGATTTGCAAACCCAGACAATTCGTCTCAGCAAAATTTAGAGAGAGGATTCTAAAGAAGAGAATAAGAGGGAGGAAGGAAGAGAAAGGAAAGGAAGGGCAGCATCTCAGCCGCCTACATGTCCGATTTTCTATATGCGCAGATTTGCAGAAGGCAGTTGTCAAAATTGCACGGTTGCCGGGAAGCCTTCATTGAGGTCTCCCCCAAAGGAAGTGAACCGTCGAAGGGGTCCGAAGGCACTCACTCAATGAAGTCAAAGTCAAAGACAAGGTCGTCGTAGGGCATGGGCAGGCCGAATTTGGCCACCACGTGAAGGCCGAGGGCGCTCCCGCCGTCTTCAACAAGCGAAATGACGAACCACCGCGCAGTAATCTGGAAGGAGGAGCAGGCCAGTGTGAGGCGGAGGAGCATCCCATAATATACTCCGGGGCCAATGCCAACCCCCTTTTGGATTTACGGAGGATGGTCCCCTATTGGGAGGCCTGCCCAAGAGGGGCTTCTCTTTGAAGGGGGTCCGGGCCAAGTCCAGTTTGAAGACAAAGAACAGGAAGGGGGCAGAGCCAGATATTCTGGAGTCATCCAGAAACCACATTTCGCACCTGGACCCCAGACTGAGGAGGAACTCAGCTGACAGGGTCACCCAACCCTCCCACAATGAAGAGAAGCCTTGCAGTGCCAATTAGGTAGGGCTAAACCAGATGTGAAGGTAGTGCAACCCTCTGGATGTCGGTGGGACTACAGATCCCATTGGCCCCCTACCCAGCATAGCCCAAAGGTTGGAATGCTGGGAGCTGCAGTCCAACAACGCCTGGAGGACTGCCCAATCCCCACCCCTGGCCTAAATCCAATTGCTAGTCTCAGATATGTACAAATCCTGTTGGTTTAATAGGTCTACTTCACACGGAACAAGAAGGATGAACTGGGGACATTCTAGAATCTTGGAACCTTCTTGCTGGAAGGGGCTGAAACGGGCACCCCACCCGATCTCCCACCATAGAGGAATCCACAACTAAATCTCTCCCAAAAGATGGCCACCCAGCATCCCTTTAAAGGCCACACTCCCCGGACAAACGGCTCTTATTAGCAAGGCTTCTGCTAATTGCTCCTCAGCCTCTCCAGAGCTGCACTTGGGATGCTTAGAAACAAGGTCCTCCAATTGCTCTCTGCTGCCCTTCGGGGTGAATTCCCACCCTGGCCGAGAGAACCCCGTTGCCATTACCAACATGTAGTCAAAGTTTGCCTGGACGGGCACATCATGCGCGCTGCAGGGGTAGCCGGCAAAGGCCCAGGCGAGGCTCAGCACCAGCGCCCACATCCTCCGGGAACGTCTCTGGAAGGAGAGCCGAGGAGAGGAATGCGAATCTCTCTGCCTCACTCTCTTCTTTTCCCCGGGCTTACTGCCCCCAAAGTTCCTCCAGGCAAATCTCCCAGGCAGTGGTTATTTGGGGAGAGAGGAGAAAGAAGAGAGAGAACGTAGTCTTTATCTGCAGAAGCCGTGATGTTCTGAAAGCTCCAGGACACTCTGTGGCCGTCACGGCTTGTTTGGCACGGACACCAAAGAGATAATCTGGGATTAAACCCCAATTAAACCTCAGCCTTCTACCCACCCCACAGAAAGCGAAGCAGGAAGGAGCCAAAGAGGAACAGAATGTCACCGGCCAAGGTGTGCCCAAAGAAATGGCTACTGAGCCTCTTTCTTCGTTTTGGTGGTCTGTAGAAGGAGTGTCTCTGTCTGGCACACACAGCCTGATATTCCAGCTGAGGGCATTTTGCTCCAAGGGGGAATGGCCAGGCTTGGGTCAAAATGGTGGAAGCAGAGTTGTGCCCAGGGAGATTGTCTGGCACGGACCGGTTTTACACAATCACGCACCGAGCACGTTTGTGCATGGGTGCACTTGTGCATCGCTCAAGATGGCACGACAATGACGCAGGTGGATGTGGAACATGACAGTTCCTTGCAATTCGTCCTCAAGGTGGTGTTGGGCAACCATCACACCATGCCATGCGTGTCGAGACTAAGGAAGAAGAGGAGGAGAGACACCAGAGGGAAGGCAAGTTGGAAAATTGCAAGCCTGGTTTTGTTATTGAGCTCACTGGGAGTTTTTTGGGGGGACCCCTAGTACAGGGGTCCATGGCTACGGTTCCATAATTCTGTTATTGTTGGTTCGGTGGGGGCTGCTGTGTCAGGTGAATCTTTAAAAATGTTCCC
Source organism: Ctenosaura bakeri (assembly GCA_948474755.1). Lineage (NCBI taxonomy): Eukaryota > Metazoa > Chordata > Lepidosauria > Squamata > Iguanidae > Ctenosaura > Ctenosaura bakeri. The sequence continues at coordinate 9,720 of CAOLHI010003914.1, read as the reverse complement.
AATGAAGTGATCTTTCGGCACGCTGCCCAATTTTCCAACTTGCTTGCGGGCCTTAAAATGTTTCCCCAGCTCCCTCCTCAGTCAGTCACACAAGAAACATAAGGTGCAATTTTGGATCTATTTATTAAGAGGGAGAAGAGGCATTTGCCCTGTTCCGCAGAGGCCAAAACGCCCCCCAATGCTGCTGCAGAAAGGAGGGGTGCTCCGTCCAAGCAACCAGTCCCCGTCTTCCAGGCCTCCGGAGGAATCAGCTTTCATCACCTGCAAAACAGGGAGTTGGGGAGGTGAGCGCCAGAAGTTGCCCAGCCATTGCTCCATCCTGCCCAACGGTGCCTGCCCTGACTCTCTGGGTGACCATGGGCCAGCCACTCTATCCCTCAGCCTGGCCCACCTTGCAGGGTTGTTGTGGGAGGGGTGGGGAGGAGGAGATCCCTAGCAGAGCACCATCTCTTTTTTCAAGGTTGACCCAGGTTGTATTGCTGCCTGAAGAGGGCCGGCAAACAAAACTCCCACCCACCCAAATGAAGGTGCGTAGTAACAAAAGCCAGCTGAATCCGCAAACACCTCCCCTACACACACACACACACACACACACAATGAATTGTTTGCAATTAATGGCTTGCTGTCAAAAACTCACCTATTCTGTTTCTGCACAGGCCACTGCAAAAAGAAAAGAAAAGAGGCAGCAATTATCGTGTGTTTCCAAGTCTTGGGTATTCAATTGCAGAGTGCAAAAAGAAAAAAATGGACATTTCTGTACCGTTTCACTTCTAATGCAAGATGCTGCCTGAGCAAAGTCCAGGATTTAGGAAAGTTGAGGGCACACAATAATAACAACAGATTATGCACTCTTATAACAGAATTCGAAGACTACCTTGCAAGAGAATGGGTTGCCCGTTTTATTTATTTACTTCTTTGCCGTAATGCCCACACTGAGAACAAATCCTAGTATGTCAGTGCTTTGGACCATCTCTCTCTCGCTCCCTCCCAGGACTTACCTTTTTCATTAGGAAAGACCTTCACATCTTCATCTTTCAGGCCTTTCTCCTTGACTTTCTCCATAAACTTCTCCATCATTTCTGGGGTCACCTTAGCTTCCCTGCCTACGGACAAAGCAAGAACAGAGACAGACCTGAGTCTGAGCTGATTTTCATACCCCACAGATACCCACAAACATTTTGATATCTGCAATGTTCCCACTGTCGCGGGGGTCCCTAGTGAATGTGGAGGGCAGACTGAATACAGGTGGAAGGGACCCCAAGGGCCACCGATTCCAGCCCTGAGCATCCGTCTGGTGACCTCCTCTTGCGCCCCCGACCACCCCCTGGGGCTTTGCTTTGGACTGCGCGCTCACATGCAGACACACAAATGCCAAGTGCGTGGGCAGAAGGACAATGTACGAAGGTAGCAAAGCAATAGAAGTCGTCCCTTTTTAAGAAAGTCCCTCTAAACGAAGATGGAACGAGGAGAATTACCGTAAAGAGTCACCATGGTGTGGGGCTCCTTGCCCTCCTTCTTCAGAGTCATGGAGAGAACCCCATAGGTCTCGTAATCCGTGTCTGCCTCGTCTATGACTTTCTCTCCCCATTCTAGAGAAAAAAAAAGAAAGGAGGTACTCAGATTAAGGGTGCCTCAGATCAGACTGAAACCCAAAACGGATTGCACACCCATCGCCACCGCCGCCACCCCAACGGAGATGGGAACTGCAACTGGACCTTGGACAATCAGGTCATTGTTTGTGGGGGGATCTCAGTTAGTTGTTCTTCTCAATTATTTGTGACAATAAGCAATAACAACAAATTGTTATTGTTATTTTCTGGTACCAGCAGAAAAGCAAATAAGAGAAGCAAAAGCAGAAGGAAAAATGAGAAATCAAAAACAAAGAAAACAGAAATGCTGCTGACTCAAGAATGCAATTGTTAATTTTAGGTTTAGCTCTATCTAAAAGTGATTTCCCATTAGTCCTTTAATTGCTTGATGTATTAAAAAGGTTAAACCGAAAACATTTGTTTTGGGTCCGTGTCTGAAAGTGAAGGGAGTTTGCTGAGGTATTAAATGTATTTTGAGAAACAGGGGTCCATGTCTTGGCTGTAACTCCTTGAAAGTTCAGACTGAAGCCCGGAGCAGGTTCATCAGTCGCTGTGGACATGGGGTCCTGCAGCCACTCCCGGTTCAGGAGCACCTGGGGCTGGTTTTTAGGGGGAAAACAGGGAGAAATGGCCAAAAGGGCAACGTCCCCCTCATACTGACTGCACTTATGAACGAGTTTGCCGTCTTCTCCCTTCTTGAAGACCATTTCGATTTTCTTGCAACCGTCGGGCCTGCAAAAGGAGAGCAGGACAGAGATTGTTAGGCCGTAAAGAAGTTGCGATCTCACATCTTAGTTTGGCTGAGGTCCCCTGCCCTGAGAGGTGAGGCTTCACGTCCCAAATTCTGCAGAACTTTGGAAGCAACTGCACTTCCAGCCTGCAGGCCCTGCTATGTCCAGTCCCAAAACTCTTTGTACTGCTTGCATTTTTGTTCATTGAGCAACTCCTTCTCACACCAACAAGGGGTTCCAGCCCAGTGGGGTGTCTCTGAGAGCCTTGCTGTGAGCCTTCAGGTCAAGTCCAACCTCGTCCTAAGGGGTTTCTCTGGCAAGATTTCTTCTAAGGAGGTTTTCCACCTTGGCCTTCCTCTGAGGCTGAGAGAGTGTGACTTGCAAAAAGTCACCCAGTGGGCTTCCATGGCTGAGCAATGAGGATTTGGACCTGGTCTTCCAAAAACTCAAGAGCCGACGCGGCTTGGTGGTTTATGCAATGAACTCTGACCCTAGAGACCAGGTTTCAATTCCCTGCTTGGCCATGGAAACCCTTTGGGTGACCTTGGGTGCCCCACAAACTCTCAGCCCAGGAAAACCACACGATAGGTTCACTCAGGGTCACCATAAGTCAGAAACAACCCAAAGGCACATGACAACAAGAGCAACAACTTCCAAAAAAAAAGCCAAACACTCAAATCTGTGGGTGGTGATGATGATATACCAATACTCCCCTTTTGCAAACATTTTGGAGCCAATCTCCACCATCCTAACTCAGACTTTTTGCAATCTACTCAAACAAGGGGTCAGTTTCTTTCGGGGGGGGCTACACTTCCCAGTATCCCCTAGCTCTGGACAGTAACAGAGTGGCTAGTGGGCACTTACAGCGGGAGGGCGGAAGTTACTTTGAGGTTGCCTTCCTCGTCCTTCGTCAGGGTGGCCCGGATGACCTCCATTTTGTCCTTGTGCTTCATCATTTTCTTGCAGTCGGAGGCAACAGCCAGGACGTGCCACTGGCCCAGAATCTGGAGAGACAGAGAGAGCGAGGTGACAGGTCCGAGGCCACGTCCGTGCCGGCCACGGTGTCTGCCCACCAGGACTTGGAAACGGTCCGTGGCCTCGAACTAGGGCTGCAGATTATTTCGATATATGGCCACGGCAGCAAAACTATTACATGCAGAAGGTTATATGTTTGTTCATATAACAGAAGTCAACTTTTTTTTCTATCCTTTCTTTATTCTTTTTTCTTTCTTTCTTATATCTTTTATTGTACTGTTATAATTCATAATAAAGAAAGGTTACCAAAAAAAATGGAACTTGGAAATAGTCAATTTCTTTGAATGGCAGCCCCCCGGATTCCTCAATCAATGTGGCAACTGGATTCTGGGAGATGCAGCCTGAAAAAAGTAACTTTTCCAGGCTGTGGATGACAGTGGGAGTCAGCTCCAGCTCCCCAAAAAGTGACTTTCACAGGATCTGGATGACAATAGGAATCTGAATGGAGGTCATGTGCTTCTGGAGGCCCACCAGCATGGTGGTAGGTGGAGAATGAAGACAAGACCTCCTGGAGAAGACCAACCAGCCTCCCTCCCTGCCCCCTCCCTGCCCAGCATGGATTTGTTACCCTATCGTGGTCGATATCGGTGGTCTCCTCGGCATGGACGGCACAGAGAAGGGCAAGCCCCAATCCAATCAGCCAGGCATTCATCTTGAGCGTTGGCTTCCTTCCTCCTCAGTGAAAGAACGTTCTCTGAGCGAGCAAAAGAAGGTTGACTTGGTTCTGGTGGGAAGTCCTGCTTTTATGGAGAGTTTTGGGACATCCCTTCCCCTTGACTCCACCCCATATGTCCTGGTTCACCTTCTCCTCCCAAGGGCTTACCTCACACCTTTCCAGTCCACCTGCTGGCCACGCACTCAACCCAAAGAGATAGTGGGGTTATTGTTGGCATAAGTATAGTTGACCCAAGATGGGGCATGTGACGGTTGACCTCCAGCCACACAAAGAGCCCTTGGAGTTGTCCACACAAAGAGGACATTTGCTTTGGCTCTGGACCCAATGGGCATTTGGCCTGTGGTCAACCCCAAAAGGTCTCTCTCCTCTCTTATCTAAAGGAAGGGAAGAGTTGTTGATGCAGGGTCAGGAATCAAGGGCCAGGGACACACACAAGGACAATGCCTTCATTGAAATGAGACCATCAAGGAAGACAACCCGGCTTCACCACCACCATCTTTTCATCTGGGAGAGATGAATCTTGGGTTCTCCATCCTCACATGCAAAGAGAAGATTCTGCAGGGTACACTCCTCACTGTAGGAGGGAATAATTTCCTTGTGGTTCTTGAGATGTATTTGGACCTTGAAAAGTCATAGAAAGCTACAGTTGTAGAGTTGGAAGTGACCACAAGGGCCATGCAGAAACATAAGAAGCCTTCCTGAAAGATGTTCATCCAACCTTTTGAGAAGGACCTCCAAAGAAGGTTCATCACACTTCAAGACTTCACTAGAGTTGGAAGGACCTCAAGAGACATGGTCCAACCTCCTGGAAGTGCTTTCGTTGCCTCCTCAATTCTATCCAAGGGCAGCCGGGGCCAATTCCTACAAAGCCAGGCCTTCTCCTTCCTGGCTCATCATGGTGAAAAGCAGAGCCTCCATCATTTCACAGTTGGAAACTGGGACATCTGTGGCCAAGAAACCTCACAGTGGGGTCGAGATGGCAAAAGCCATTAATGAGGAGGAACAGAAAAGCTAGGAGTATCTGCGGCAGTTTGCTTTTGCCTCCTGAGGACGGAAAGGTTTTACCCTCTCTGATTCCCTTCCACTGAGCTAATTGAATGCAAATAACTTTTGCACTTTGTGCTCGGTTTGCAGCAAATGAAGTAAGCTGAGGACGAAGGGGGAAAGAGGAGAGAGAAACCGGGACATTTAAAAGCAGCTGCAAAAGCGGGGCGGCCGAGGATTGACCAGGATGGTTTGGGGTGTCCAGAAGAGGCCCTGTGACTCTCCTCTCCAAGGGTGTACCAGGCAGCCACTTGTGCACCTTCGCAGCCGGGACCCGATGCCTCTTAGTTGCATTCTGCAGGAAGACAATTTGTTCCAAGATTGCCTGACATGATGCCCGGGAAATGGGTCCGTTGCCACATGGGCAGATGGGAGGCAGGCTCACCACTTTGCCTTTGGGTGGCCCTAAGTGGGAAATGACTTAAAGGCACACAATAACAGCAACAATCATGTCAGCTCTGAACCTTATCTTTTCCAGGCTAAACATGCCCAGTTCCTTTTTAATATATTTCGGCAAATTAAGCATGAATTACTCTACGGGTAGCTTGGCTTCTTGAGAAGTTTCCAAATCTTGCGTACAAGTGGCTTCGCAAATACAATTCTCTCTTTTTCCCCAAATGTCATTATATCCTGGCTTGCATCCATTCCTGGGGGCTATGTAGTCCTTCAGGAAAGATTAAAAAAGGGAGGGGGCAGAGTTTTGCAATGAAAACACTGCCTCATTTCTCAAGGACCTTCGTCCCAGGACATTAAAAATTAAACACTCCGCCTTCAGCCAACCAACAGGGGTGCTGGCTTCCCCCTCCACCCAGTTTGGCCCAGGCATTGTCCTGGGTGCCTTTTTGTTCGGCTTCATTTTTAGGCAGAAAAGACAATGGATGACAGAGTACACTTGAGCATGTGCAGAGGGCTGGCCTTGAGTATAATGATTTTGGAGGAACAGGACTTGGGTTTTTTGTTTGTTTCGTTTTTGTTTTCATGGGTGCCCAAAGAGCAGGAAAGCAACTTTGTCTGTGAATTGACCTGCTAACCCCGAAAGACTCTTGGCCAGGGCGAGGGAGTCATTGCACTTTTTTATCATCATCATCTATTATATTTTAAATGCCTTTAAGCTGCTTTTAACTCAAAGCTCTTTTCCCCATCCGTTGCCTTGTATTGTCCTGTGTCCACATTACTTTATAAATGTTTTACAAAAAGCCATACCTATTTTTCCGTATTTCTCCCTCATCCACACTGGTTTTTCCCCTGCTTTTCTATACCTTCCAACGCTTCCCAGATATAAACTGGGACATGGGTGGCCAAGCAGCCAGAGAGTCTGCTCAAGAGGGCAAGTCCATCCCGGGAAGAGCGAGATTCCACCCTCTTCTTTCTTCTCCACTAAAAAGATCCCAGCTATTGTGTTGTGTTGCTCAATCATAGAATCATAGAAATGTAGAGTTGGAGGAGACCCCAGAGGCCATCCAGTCCAACCCCCTGCCATGCAGGAACACCCTCAAAGCACTCCCAACAGATGACCATCCAGCCTCTGCTTAAAAACCTCCAAAGAAGGAGACTCCACCACACTCCATGGAGGCAGCCGATTCCACTGCTGGACAGCCCTGAAGTTCTTCCTGAGGTCCAGGTGGAATCTCCTCTCCTGCAGCTTGAATCCATTGCTCCTTGTCCTGGTCTCTGGAGCAGCAGAAAACAAGCCCTCTCCTTCCTCTACGTGGCATCCCTTCAGATATTTAAACATTGCTATCATGTCCCCTCTCAACCTTCTCTTCTGCAGACCCTGCCAATATAAGCCCTGCTTTTTCCCAAAGCGTTCCATGGCTGGTGTCAAGATAATTGTGTTCCAGTCTGGGTGAAAATTTTGGAAGGGTGAATTCAGACGCTTCGGGTTACAAGTTGGACCCCAGTTCACTGGCGGGGCATCACAAACAGGCACACAACACAACTATGGCGCTTTGATACTAACTTAATTGCCATCATCGCTCTATCCTACGGACCCCTGAGATGTGTAGTTTCATGTACTTAGAATTCGCTGCCAAGCTGCAGGGTTCCTTGCGATGGCGTCATAACAGTAGGTGATGCGGCATCAACTTTTGCTGGGGTGCCGCTTTTGGAGCGGCAATGTGACAGCGTTCCCCTCCCAATAGGGATTCTTCTACCCTTGCGTCCCCAGGACCTCCAGCCAATAGGAGCCACTCAAGACCTCCTGCCCCATCCACCAGTCTCTGCCACAACAGACAAGATGGTGGAAGGGATGGAGGGACCCTTGGTCCTCCTTGCCCACGGATACTGAGCCATCACCCCGACTCCATCCTCAGTCATACAAAAGATGTGCAGAAAAACATTGGGTGCAGTTTCTGAATCTATTTATTAATTGCAGGAGGAGGAGGAGGACGTTTCCATCCCGGGAACAGGCAAAGGCCCAAATGGGAGCGACAGAAGGAAGGCGTGCTTCCAAGCCACTGTTGGCCATCATGGCTTCCTCTTCTGTGGGACCTAGGAAACAGGAAGTTGGTGAGATGGAAAGAGAAAGTGGGGGATGTTGAGAGACCACCAATTCACACCCACTTCCAGCTACTCTTTCATGGATCTTGTTGATCAGACTCAGCTATAATGTTATGGGCTTTCAAGCCAACTCCAACTTCTGGCAACCTTCTCCAGAAGATGGCCTAGGAGAGTATGATTTGCCCAAAACTAACATGTGGGTTTCCATGGCTGAGATCAGATCTGATTCTTCATCTCCTGGATCTCTAGTCTAACCTTTGCAACTTGCTGGTTCTCAATGGTTCATCATTGTCATCAAAGGTGCTTCTTCTTTCTCAAGCCCGTATTGTCCCTTCCCTTTACAAACAACTCAACAAATTGCAAAATATCATTATCAGTATTGTCATTATGGTCCTTATCTGGCTCAAGGAGGGGAAATGTGTTGGTGACGTCACAGCCACAAGCCAATAGCACCTAGTGGAGAAGGCTTTTCAGATTAATTATCTCAAACATCATCTTTGCTGAGATGAAGCATCTCAGACATCTTCCCGCTGGTTGTTCTGCAGGGTTGCTCAGCCCAACAGAGCAAAGCAAAAACACCTTCTTGCGCTCGGGAGTTCGCTTTCTCCAAAACCGAATCCGATCCTTCTAGGACTTACCTATTCCGGAACGCAGCTCACTGTGAAAACATAATTGTGAAGAAAGGAACAATTATTAAGTATATCCCGTTACTGGCAATTGGATCCTGAGATGCAAAGAGGGAGATGGACAAGGTTAGATAGTGCTCAGAGTTGGAGAAGTTACGTTTTTGGACTACAGCTCCCAAGGTTTGCCCAACAGCATTGCCTTTGCGTGCTTAAAAAAAAAAAGTATATTCTCCATTTCTACAACCAGAAATGGATCTCAACCCAAGCTTAAGAAAAAATTATTCCCTAGAATAATTGTTCAACTCTGTTAATGCATCAGAATGTCTGTTTCTCCTTGCAGTGCGCTTGGTTTTTGCCTGTCATCTGGGCAAAGAACCAGAGCTTCGCTTACCTTCCTTTTCGAAGAATCTCATGTTTTCCTCCTTGATGCCCAGCTCTTGAACGTGGTCTCTAAACTTCTGCTCGATATCCTCTGGAACCTGCTGATCCCTGGCTGTGGAAAGGTGGGGTTCAGTGAGCCAGAGGAGGAATTAAAGGCTTTGGAAGTGGGGGATGAAAAGCCAGAAAAGAGGGCTGGCGTCTCCATAAATGACATATGCTGTGCGTGCAGAGTGACTTTTTTGGACAGAACTCAGGGGTCCTATTCAGCTCAAGGCAAGATCAATGCAACCAAGGCAGAGAGGTTGCCTCTTTGCCCCCCACCCACCCCGCACTCTCAAGCCCTTGGGGTCCGTACCATAAAGCACGGCGTACTTGCTGCTCTGCTGGTTCTTGACCCGGGAAAAGGTGAGGATGGAGTACGTTTCACAGTCCGTCCGCATCGAGTTCACCACTTCCTCTCCAAAGTCTGAAGGAAAGAAAAGATGGCACTAGGGGGGTCATGCATGAGACCCTTCCCAATGAAGGAACACTGGGACAGACAGGACGGTGTGCGTGACTCATGCATGGCAGACGGGCTGTGCTGTGGTGGTTCGGTTAGTCGTAAAGCACAATGAATGCACTGTTCCTCCCACGGAGATTAATGCTACATAAGCCTTGATGCTGCATTATGGGAGGGCCAGCATCTCCCATCTTCTCCAGAGGGAACCCAACCCTGAGGAAACGGACCACCTGGGATCTTTGCCTGTTGGGGAGAGGCAGAGTTCCCCCACCAACAGGTGACCCGGTGGCGTTTTGCTCATACGGACCAGATTTGTGGACGATGGTCCCGTCTTCTCTTATGCTGAAGACCTCCTCCATCTTCAGGCAACCGAGGGGCCTGCCGTGGGGGAAGGAGAGCACAAAAGGAGCCCAGCATCAGTTCATTGTGGAGTTTAGATAAAATGCAAGGGAGCTAAAACTTGCTAAAAATCACACCAAGAACCAGGAGGTCCTCCCTCTGGCCCCAGCCTCTGTCAGAACCAAATTGAGGATGGTGGGATTCCATTCTTATCAAACGGTATGGTCCTTGGAGACATACCTCCCTTAGCAAAGCCTCTGACAAAGCAGCTCTTTTTTAACAAAGTCTTTTTCACACCCGC